>CM077148.1:22602408-22674988 GCA_039583875.1 Platanthera guangdongensis | reverse complement strand
CCCCATGTTGCTCCAGTCGACGATTTTGGTCGAGATCGACAAATGTTGAGATCGTCGAAATGCATCCAGAGAAGGGCACGGACCGGGGGAACACGTCCGTGTCATGTGGACATGGGTCTGGACATGGGTCTGGACACGGGCGTGTCCCTACCCGTGTCAACTATTGATCCGACACGGAAACTGTCGTTGCCTCTTCGCCTAGGCAGGACACGGTCGTGTCCCTACCCGTGTCACTTTTTATATATAAGGGGGAGAGAAAACCCTAGCCGTTTCCATGCTCACTTAATCCATATTTTTCTGAGAGAAATTCTGTAGAAGGAGAACTGCAGGAGCAAGTTCTAGGGAGGGAAAATCTGCCACTGCCGTGAAGGAGAAGATGCCGCTGAGTAGAACTACGCGATCCATGGCCGGAAATGGTGGTATCGCTGGAACCGATGTGAGTTTCCTACCCTCTCCCTTGGTGCTAAATCTGTAGATATCTAGGCGAGACGTCGACTCAAAAGAGTCTTGGCATGTGAGAAGATGCTTTCTCTAGGGTGAGGCCAATCCGGGGGTTTGTGCTCTTGGTTAGTGGTGTCTTCAACCTCTCTGATCTTCTATGTGGAGATGGGGGGTGGTGTCGTGAAGAGCAAGGGCCTCATGAGGGTGAATAAGGGTGGTGAAAATTCTGGAATGATTTGGGAAGATCGCCTTGAGGAGGAAGATGAACCGATGCCGTTCATTCCGCCTTAAGATGCGTGTAGACTCTGTATTCTGCGCACAGCGAACTTCGTGGCCATTTTTAGGTGTGATATGGCAAGATCTGGGCTTTCGGCTAAACACGAAAGTTAAAGTCCTTAAAAATACCTTTCCAACGAATGTTGCATGACTTCAGGCGAAGTCTGTAGCCACGGGAAAGTCTAAACGAAAATAGTGTTCCACAAATCCTGCATGCAGAAATTGTGTTCTGTACACAGCGGACATCAAGTACGACTTCAAATAGGATAACGTCAAATCTGGGTTGAGGTTTGAATACGAAAGTTGTGGACTACGGAAAGACCGTTCCATCGTGGGGTTACATGCCTTCACCGGATTCCTCTAGCTTCGGGAATCTCCGGTCGAAGTTTCTATCCAGATTCAATCTGCACCTAAACTTTGGGCTTTTTATAAGATGCATTTGGATTCGGTGGAATTAATATTGCAAGATACTTGGTTTGGGATGAACTCTCATATTTCATTTGTTTGCATGACTGACGAAGCTTATTAATCAGATCTCATATAAATCCTTTGTGTAGCAAGTTTATTTACATAAATTGACCTTGATAGGATTGATAGATTGTTAATTTTTTGCATCATGTTCATGATATGTTGTTACCATTTGGAATTTATATGCGCATCATGTTATATTATGTTGTCATCATTTGGAAAGTCATATAGAAGAATACATCATGGCATTGAGTATGTTTGATTAATGAATTGAGTTTAGCAGTCCAATACTTAGAGCGTCGTCTCCCTACGGGTAGTATTGTGAAGGGATGTAAGTGCGGTGTTGACCGTCACTTGTTTGGTTGTGTTGTGATAAGACATGGATAGATGGTTGGGCTGTGTCCTCGTGCTTACTTCTTAGGCCCCTTCCATGTTATGTTGATGTGGCATTTCATGCGGTGTGAGTCGACACGCGGTGTCGTAATCCTGGGTTAAGGATAGTGTGGCAGGTCTACGGGCTCGCCAATCGTCACACCGACGGGAGTTCACATTTAGACTTTGAGCAGTTGGGATGTGTCCTCGGTGTTCACGTCCCGGGGCCCCTTCCGTGCCAAGTGAACGGTTGGGTTGTGTCCTCGTGCTTACTTTCGAGGCCCCTTCTGGGTCACACAAGGCCAGTTCGGGCTGTGTTCTTGGTGCACATCTACCCAAGACCCCGCTGGGCCATAGTACGCATGGGCTCCGCTATTGTGTTCTTAGCGTTGAGGCATACGAAGGCCTAGGTGAAGTAGTGTGGATACCCGCTTAGTAGTAGAAGTTCCCGTTCTACTGTCACCGCCTGGCCATGGTGGCTGATGCTTGAGAGGTTAGCTACCTGCTCAAAAAGTGAGAACTATAGTCTGTGTCGACATGGAAATTGCATGTGTGTGATCATGGGTGAGTCATTGCATAGCATACATAGCATTTCATAACATTGCACAACAAGATCCTCATCGTATAAGTTTGTATGGTCACTCTTATACGATAAGTTACTTTTATGTAACCCGATCCTTAACTTATAAGTTTGTATGGACATTCTTATAAGTTAAGTTACTTTCCTGCTGTTACTTATACTTGTTAGTTTGTTATAGCTCTTAAATATTTGTTATATCATGTTATTGTTACTCTTACACCACTGCCACCTGCTTATACTTCTTTCTTGCATATATATATATATATATATATTACCCTTGTTCCTTCTCTCTGCTCGGTGCCGAGGAGTCGCCGGGGGAGCGGATGTGAAACCATTTAGTCGTTTCGACTAATGGTTGCTACGTCTTCCTTTTTAGGAGGTCACGCCGCAGGTAGAGCAGCCGCAGACTACGCAGTAGGACAGCCAGGTCAGGACGACAGGGCCTAAAGTAACAGTGCCGTCGATACCGTCGGTCACTGATGTTAGTATTTTGATACTCTGATGTAGCCTGTTTGGGCAATGATTAGCTGTACTCTGATATATTGTAGAAACATGTTTTAGCTTCTATTTATTGATGTATTTGGACATTATATACTTAGTGTGGATTTTGACTTCTCTTGCTTATTATATTTGGTTGGGTTGGCATGATATATTGATATTGTTGCAGCTGACGGAATAGGCGTCTTGTGGTACAGGTTAGCCCGTGTGCTAATGCTACCATAAGGCGGCTGTTCCAGGCATAAGACTCCCCCTTCGTGGCGTGTTTTGAGATCCGAGAGGGGGGGGGGGGGTCTTACAAAATGGTATCAGTTTGCCACGATCCTCAATTAAGGAAGTCATTCAACAATGGTGCCACTCCCGTTTGGTTAATCAGTTTGGGGACAAACTGACTTAGCGGAAGCAGTGGTGTGCCCATATGTAATTCACGCTAAGTATGTCCAACTTTGACCTTAAGATTAGCCAACCTGACCATACGTTTGTGTTTTATGTGTATATTTCAGTGCTTGTTGAGCAGGTGAGAGGCACTCCTATGCCCTCTATACCCACTCCCACTAAGTTCAACAATCTGAGTTGGGGAGACGCTCACTACCATCCTCGATGCTTTTAGGGCGCAGCAGCCCCCGGTGCAACAACAGGACTCAAGATCCAACTGGCTGAGCACCTTCCGTACTCTCTCCCCTCCCGCCTACCTTGGGACAGAGTCAGCCGTACGTACAGAGGAATGGCTAGACACAGTTCAGGAGTTGTTGGCTGGTATCCATTGCCTGGCCAACATGGCAGTGACATTGGTGGTGTCCGTCTTGGACTCACATGCTAAGAGGTGGTGGAAGTCCCTCATGGTATCTACCTTCCAAGGCCGGGTCTACACAGAGATAAGTTGGAGTGAATTCTCGGTTGTTTTCTTGGAGCACTTTATCCCCACATCGGCCCGAGATGACATTGAGCAGAGGTTTCTTCTACTAAAGCAGGGATCAAAGTCGGTTACAGAATACCAGCGGGAATTCCAGCATCTCGCAAGGTTTGCGGATTCGTATGATTTGGATGACAGAGGTCATGCCAAGCGATTCTACAAAGGGCTGCAGGATCCCCTAAGGCAGTCCCTTTGGTTTATAGAGGATGGAAGCTTGGCGGAGATCATTGATATGGCGAAAAGATTGGAGGCGGACCAGTTGGGATGCAGTAAGAGGCCTGCAGAGGACGTGATGGAAGCCGGCCCATGGAATAGAAGGAGACGAGACTTCAGAGGAGGAAGAGGATATCAAAGAGATGGAGGGCGTATCCACCGGAACTATAGGGTGTAGCATCCGGTTCCGCAGCCTCCTGCATTGCCTCCACCACCACAGCCTCAGCAATTTCAACAACCTGAATGGCGTCGTGGTCTGTTGTGCTTCGAATGCAACCAGCCGGGCCATATCCGACGTTTCTGCCCGCAGCTATATGGGAACGTCCCTCCTGCTCTCCCTCCTGCTGTCCCTCCAGCAGCCCTACGAGGACGGGGATATATGTGTGGTCGAGGACGAGGATGGAGAGGAGGTAACCCCAGCCTTGCTAGGGATCAGGTGTACGCGCTTGAAATGGCGCAGGAATGGAACCCATAAGATGTGATTGCAGGTATGATTTAATTAACCAACATATTTTCATGGTCTAACTTGAATTGATTAAGACTTACTAGACACCTAGCAATAAGTTTTGTTTGTTGGTACTTAGGTATCGTGATCATTGGTGGGAAGACGGCCTATGCGTTGTTCGATACCTGTGCCTCACACTCCTTTGTGTCCGAGGATTTCATAAAAGATGCAGAGGGTGTACAGTACTTTACTGGCATAGCCCGACGAGTACTCCTTCCGGACGGCTCGGAGATGATCGCTACCGCCAAGTGCTAGTTGGAGTTATTTATTGATGGGAAGTCCTTTGATACGCCAACCACGGTTCTGAGAATGCCGGAGTTCGACATCATTTTGGGCATGACATGGCTGGACTGGCACTTCGCGGGGATCGACTGCACAGAGAAGCGAATCTATTTGAGACATGGAGACTCCGACGTCATCTTCCAAGGTATTGGCTTCGCGCCTCGCATGATGTTATCATCCGTCCAGGTTGTAAAAGTGAAAGATATTGTACCTAAACACCTAGAGGGGGGGGGGTGAATAGGTGACCTAATCCTTTTTAAGTTTTGTTTGGCAGCACAACAACTATTTCACAGAATTCTACAGCTAACAGCAATTACAGCATAAACACAGTAATTTCACAGCACAGCACAGAAGACACACTGATTTATAGTGGTTCCCCAATCTTTGGGTACATCCACTTTCCCCCTTCGCCTATCTAGCAGTGTACTAGATTCGGCCAAACTTCTTCACTAACTCAGAACCAAACTAGGTTCCTACCTCAGGCCCAAAGCCTTACACTCAGCCAAAAGGCCTACACTCAGCCACCCAGGCCTACACTCAGCCAATTAAGGCCTACACTCAGAGTTCTTCAACTCCTACACTCAGGCAACCAAGCCCTACCCTCAGCCTTTATAAAATAGGCTTACAATTCTCTCAGATCCAATGGATCCTACAATTTAAAATAGAAAGTATAATAGATAACTGTACAACTCAGAAATAGGAGAGGAGTTGAGAGATTCTTGAAGAGTTCTTGGAAGAACTCAGTTAGATCCAAACTGACTTAGCTTCCTTCAAAGCTTCTTGATTAGAACTGAATTAGTCTGAATCTTCTGCAGTTGTTCCTTGACCTCTGCTTTTTGAAATCCAGATGACTCTGAAATCTTCTTCTCAGCCTTAGTTCCAAAGACTGAATACTTAGTTGGAGCTCTCTCTCTCCAACTTCTTAGATCTGCTAATGCACAGCAAGATCTTCTTGTGTTGATACTCAATATATCACTTTTACAAAGATCTGAACTCTCTCTGTAAAAACTTTGTCAACCACTTCTATATTACTTCAACAATCAATCTCTTAATCTCAATCCATATCTTTTGTAAGACTATGAGTGCCTATTTATAGGCTTCCTTCATGGTAACCGGCTGGTCCAGTTCATAACAGACTTCTGATATCACTGACAGTTGATGTAGACCGGCTGGATCGGCAGCTGTCTTGTCAACCAGTCACTTCTTGAAATTCTTCTAACTGTCAGATAGTGTCGAGACTTTCTGTTCTTAAGTGTCGACACTTATAGGCCAAGTGTCGACACATGTTGTATAAGTGTCGACACAAGTCTACAAGGTGTCGACACAATTCCTTGTATGTCTCGACACAGTTTCTTCTGCATGTGTCGACACTGAAATTGAGTGTCGACACAAGTACTTGTACTTCATTCTGCAACTGTATTCTTCTAAGTGTCGACACATCTCCTTTGTGTCGACACATCTTCATGTGTAGAAACTGTCAAGTGTCGACACTACTTCTTGGTGTCGACACAAGTCTTCAATCTTGTTTCTTCAGCTGAGTGTCGACACATTCCTTTAGTGTCGACACTTGTACTTAGAATATTTTGTAACTTTTCTGTTCTTTGCTAAGTGTCGACACAGCTCCTTGTGTCGACACTTTCTTCAAGTGTAGAGTCTTCAACTAAGTGTCGACACATTGTGCTGAGTGTCGACACTTTCTTCAAGTGTTGACTCCTCTGGATGTGTGTCGACACATTATGCTGAGTGTCGACACAAGTCTTCAAATACTGAGTCTTTAGCTAAGTGTCGACACATTGTGCTGGGTGTCGAAACTTACTTCAAGTGCTGACTCTTCTGTATAGTGTCGACACATTGTGTTGAGTGTCGACACTTGTACTTAGATTCTGTAGACTTTTGCTGAGTGTCGACACTTACTTCAAGTGTCGACACTTTCTGGTGTTGACTCAGCTCTTCTAGGTGTCGACACTTCTGCTAAGTGTCGACACAGCTTTTCTGCATTCTTCTACACTGAGTGTCGACACAGCTCCAAGTGTCGACACTTTCTGACTGGTGTCGACTCTTCTTCCCAGGTGTCGACACAATGAATCCAAGTGTCGACACTGCTTGTCTGGGTGTCGACACAACCTTTCTCAAGTGTCGACACTTTCCCTCTGGGTGTCGACACATGGACTTGGAATTTTTAGCTTCAGTCCAGTGTATTCCTAACCTGCACAAGTAACTCAAACAAACATCAAATACACTATGATGCATATCATTGAGTTAGGTGAGGCTTCTTCAAATCAGGTACATTTGACCAATGTACCCAACAATCTCCCCCTATTTGGAGAAGTCATAACCCTTAGTCAATGATATACATTACTCATAATTAAAAATTATAAAATGAAGTAAAACAGATATATGACAACAGAGTTAAACTTAAACATGTAATAAAGCACACATGTATACTCATTCAACATTACAGAACAAACAAGAATTAGACACATTCTACTGAACAATCATGAAATATATATTTATCAAAAATTGTTCATACATTGTTGTTAATACACTTTCAATGATTTACACAAAATGTTTGATTAGAACATTCTTCAGTTTTAATCTTAGTCTAATTCTGCTCTGGTTCTTTAATGACTATGCCTTTTCCAGCTTGCACTTTGGCTTTCACAGCAGCAGCAGCAGCAGGCTCAGCTTCAGCAGGCTTCTTCCCTTTGGAGTCCTTCTTCTTCTGTTCTTCAGCCTTGATCTTGTGCCTTTCAAAATAATGATAGGGCTTAGGAAAGTACTTGCTAGGCTCCACAGCTGTAGGAGGTAGCTTTCCTAACTTAGCCTTTCTTCTATATTGGACAATTGCTTCCTGCCTACTCTCATGTTTCCTCCATTCAGCCTCTGAGAACCACTTGTTCCTCTCATGGGCATTGTCCTTGGCTGCTTTCCATGCAGTGAGAATGATGTTCCTAGAAGTAGGGCTCCACTGTTCAAAATCTGGTTTTTGTTCAGCAAGTTCCCTGAACTTCTTCTTTGATAGCCTAGTCTCTTCTTCTTTGTCCAAAGCCTCTTGCATAGCAGCTGTGATAGGTTGAACAACCTTTTCCAGAATAATATTAGGCTTGCCAGCAGTTGGACTATACATTGTGCTTACATCAGCATGAACCATTTCAAAATCTGGAGGTGGATAGATTACATCAGCCACTGCCTATTGCTCACCTCCAAGATATGTTCCTTGAATACCAGATTCAGCTACATTGTCATCATCACACAGGGGAGGATAGCCCAGTGTAGCCCTGATGGAATTGGATATCCATTTTGCATGGTCAGAACTGGCCTTGACTAACACTCTCTCCCCCTTTATGACTTCTTGGGCTACATGATCTCTCACATCATCTTTTTGAAACCTGATTTGGCTGTCCAAGTACCTGATGCCCTCTTTAAAATAAGGTCTAAGCTTTGTGAGCTGGTCAGAAATGACCTTCTGTGAATCTTTAATAGCAGTTTTTACAGCAGCAATTTCCTCTTGAAAAGCTTTATCAAATTCAGCTTTTACACAGCAGATGATGTTGAAGGCTTCAGCAGACTTATTCTTTAGTTCAGTGACTATTGCATTGTGAGATGCAGTCAAATTATCATTCATCCTGAGTTGATTCTCCAGCACATAGCCTTGCTTTAGTGCTATATCTTCTACTTTCTCTTTGATTGTTTCTTGATGTTTAGCCAGGAAGACTACTGCATTTCCACCCTTGTGGAAGCATTCATTCATTTTCTTCTTATTCATGTTCATTTCAAACCTTATTGATTTGATATCTTGAGCTAGATCAAATTGTAGAGATTTTTGGCCCTCATCAATATATGTCTCTATGGCCCTCCTTTGCTCATCCAGCTTTACTTGCATTGCGACCATTAGGCTACTATAATCAGTTGATGGAGCTTGTTGAACCAGTGAGTGTTGAGCAACAGTTTGGAGAGCCTTCTTGTAGCTCTGGCTCCTTCTTTTGAAAACAAAGAACTGCTTTTTCTTAGCTTGCTCAGCTTCATCATCTTCAGATTCTGATGTACTGGCTATATCCACCCTATCCTTAGGGCTGGATGGTTTTTCAGTCTGCACACCAGGTGCCTTCTCAGTATCTAGCCTTATAGGCTCTTCCACAACTTCCATGTTCTCCCCTTCAATAGCAGCACCCTTTCTTCATCAGCAGCAGTCTTGTCCATATCAAAATCTTCTTGATCTAGATTCAGAAATAGATCTTCCATTGTATATTCTGGGGGTGACTGTGCAGGAGATGTACTTGGTTCAGCAACTTCTTTATCAGGAACTTGTGGCACAACAGCAGATGTGTCCTGAAGAACAACATCTGGTACTGTACTTGCTTGCTGATTGTGCTGATGGACATCAGACAAATCAGAATCTATTACAGAAAAATCAAATGTATTAAGGTCAGAAAGTACCTCTTGGATAATAAGAGTAGCTTTCTCACTCTCCAGTGTAGAGGGATGTTCTACAGCTGGAGGCTCCCCCTGGCTTGGATCCTTGGAGCTAGCTGAAGGCAACTCCCCCTGAATCTCAGCTGGCTCTTGTGGAGCAGGTGACTTCTCTGCAACCACATCTATTGGACTATCAGGAGTGAAAACAACATGTTCTTCACTGCCTGAGCTGCTGGAAGACTCCTGAGTCACAGCAGCAGTCTTCCTCTTCTTCCTGGGAGGAGAATCTTTCTTCTGAATTTGTTTCTCTGGGAGTAGGAACTTCCTTGACAACACCCTTTCCCATCTAGAGAATATTCTTGAGTCCATCTTCCTCATATGATTGATCTTAGTTCCTGCAGCAGTGCTCATTACCTCTGGAATTGATCCAGCCAGGTAGAGACTTAGTATCCTGCCCAGATTGGGCTTCTTTAGGCTTTCCTTCACTTTTTCATAAACCACCAGTGACCAGTCTGTTTTCAGATTGAAGATGATTCTGGTCATGACTTCAAACATGGAGGCAGACACCCTGTCATGTCCTCCTGGCTTGCTCAGTATTACCTTGCCCACTATTTCTGACAAGAACTTGCCTTGATTATTCATACCTTTTCTGTTAAAGACTGATCCCACCTTCATCTTTGGATCCAGTCCACACCAAGTAAGAGCTTCCCTGGTCTTAGAAGCAGTTACTTCCTCTTCATCTTGAACTTTAGGTAGCTGAAGTACCTTTCTTAAAGACTTGGGTGAAATCTTGACCTTGGTGCCATGCACCCTTGACTTAATTCGTTAGCCTGAGTCATCTACAGACGCGCCAGAAAGGAATTCAATGACTTCCTTCTTCCATATTTTCGTTGGTTCTGAAACCAAGAACTCCAATCCTGAATTGGCAATTAGGGTTATCACTGATTTGATTTCTTGTTCGCAGTCGTCGAATGCGCCACGCACCAGTTCATATCCTTCGTTAACGTTCTCTTCCAGCTTGGGAGCCATTAGGGTTTGAAGATTTAGTCTTGAGATGAGAGAAATGTCGACACAAGAGTTTAGGTCTCGAAACTTTGAAAGCGTGTCGACAATCAAAGACAGAACCCTATTTATACCTTTCTAGTTTGAAGACGAACAGGCGGGATGGAATCCTAAAGATGTGTCGACACTGGCAATAAGTGTCGACACTGACTTATAATGTCTCGACACTTATGTGTCGACACAAGTTTAGTCAACAGATTTTATGTGTCGACACTTGGTTAAGTGTCGACACCACACTACTCGACATGTAGTCGAGACTTTACTTAGAAAAATTCTGAGTAAAACTTAAGTGTCGACACTTTATTGGAGGTGTCGACACCTACTCGACATGTGTCGACACTAACATTCTGAAGTGTCGACACTAACTTCCTAGATGTGTCGACACCATTTTCCTGAAGTGTCGACACTTACTATTCTGTGTCGACATAGACTTGTCTATGTGTCGACACCTTTTTACTTAGCCAATTTTTGTTCTGTATACTTAGTCTAAGTTTATCATACCTAGTTCAATTTTGAACCTATTAAACTTAGCTTCATCTAAGGGCTTAGTGAACATATCAGCTATCTGATTATCAGTTCTAACATATTCAAGTGCAATATCATTTCTTTCTACATGCTCCCTAAGAAAGTGATATTTAATCTCAATATGTTTAGTTCTACTATGTGATACAGGGTTGTTAGCTATTGAAATAGCACTAGTAGAATCACAATAAAGTGGAGTTCTACTTACCTGACATCCATAGTCTTCTAGCTGATGTTGAATCCACAGAAGTTGAGCACAGCAACTTCCTGCAGCTACATATTCTGACTCAGCTGTGGAGATGGCCACACTGGTTTGCTTCTTACTACTCCATGAAATGAGTCTTCCACCTAGGAATTGACAGGATCCAGTTGTGCTCTTTCTATCTTCTTTGCATCCTGCAAAGTCTGCATCTGAATAGCCTGTTAGATCAAAATCTCCATTCCTAGGGTACCAGAGGCCTAGATAAGGTGTGCCCTTTAGATATCTCAAGATTCTCTTGACTGCAGTCAAGTGAGACTCTTTGGGGCATGCTTGATACCTGGCACAAACACATGTAGCATACATAATGTCAGGCCTACTTGCAGTCAAGTATAGAAGAGAGCCAACTATCCCTCTATACAAGGTTTCATCTACAGGTTTCCCTGCATCATCCTTGCTTAGAGACATACTTGACCCCATAGGAGTCTTCATGGTACTGGATGAATCCATACCATATTTCCTTATGAGTTCCAGGGTGAACTTTGACTGACATATGGACAAGCCACTTTCAGTCTGTTTAACTTGGAGACCCAAGAAAAACTTCAGCTCTCCCATACTACTCATCTCAAATTGACTTTGCATAAGCTTTGCAAACTTTTTGCAAAGGCTACTTTCAGTAGACCCAAATATAATGTCATCTACATATATTTGGACAAGTATTACTTTGCCTCTAGATTCCCTAAGGAATAGAGTCTTATCTATTTTCCCCCTTGTGAACTTGTTCTCAATGAGGAAACTAGATAGGGTTTCATACCAAGCTCTAGGAGCTTGCTTTAACCCATACAATGCTTTCCTAAGTCTATAGACATAATGTGGAAGAGTAGAATCAACAAAACCTGAAGGCTGCTCCACATATACTTCTTCTTTTAAATTACCATTAAGGAATGCTGACTTCACATCCATTTGGTATACTTTGAATCCTTGGTAGGTTGCATAGGCCAAGAACATCCTTATGGCTTCCAGTCTGGCTACTGGAGCAAAGGTTTGATCAAAATCAATACCTTCTTCTTGCCTATATCCTTTTGCAACCAGTCTTGCCTTATTCTTAATGATGACACCTTGTTCATCTAACTTGTTCCTGTAGATCCACTTTGTTCCTATCACATTGTGATCTTTAGGCTTAGGAACCAGATCCCAAACCTTGCACCTTTTGAACTGATTAAGCTCCTCCTGCATTGCTTCAGTCCACTGTGGATCTTGTATAGCTTCTTCAAATTTCTTTGGTTCTATTTGAGACAGAAAACTTGAATATACTACAGCATTCTGATTTCTGCTTCTTGTCTGAACACCTTGTCTTGGATCTCCAATGATCAGCTCTACTGGATGATCCCTTAGATGCCTGTTGGCTTGAGGCATCCTTACTTCTGGTTGAACTTCTTCAGCATCTTCATCAAGCTGAGTTCCTTGTACTTCTACAGCTCCTGGTACATGTAGTTCTCCCCCTGGACATAAGCCATCTTCTTCTACTTGCTGTCTTGCAGCAGGTACATATTCTATGGTTAGCTTGTCCATCTTCTTAGTAAGACCTGTGGGGCTGCACACACTACTAGACAACTCATTGTTAATTAGTTGTGACTCATCAAAAACTACATGCACAGATTCCTCTACAACTTGTGTAGTCAAGTTGTAGACTCTATAAGCCTTACTATTATTGCTGTACCCAACAAACACTCCCTCTTGGGACTTGGCAGCAAACTTAGTTAAGTAAGACTTCCCATTGTTAAGTATGAAGCATTTACAACCAAAGATCCTAAAATAGGACAGATTTGGTTTCCTGCCTTTCACTACTTCATAGGGGGTCTTGTTTAACCTTTTAGTGATGGTAGCCCTATTTATCACATGGCATGCAGTGTTTACTGCTTCAGCCCAGAAATATTCTGGCAGTGATGAATCACTTAATAGGGTTCTACCAGCCTCTATCAAGGTCCTATTTTTCCTTTCAGCAATGCCATTTTGCTGAGGTGTTCTAGGTGAAGAGAATTCTTGAAATATCCCATAGTCTTCACACAGCTTTGTCATGCTTTCAGACTGAAACTCAGTACCATGGTCACTTCTAATTTTGACCACTGTACAGTTCAATTCATTCTGAATTTGCTTAACAAAACTATAGAAGACACTAGGTGTTTCAGATTTCTGCTTTAAGAAGAACACCCAGGAAAACCTTGAGTAGTCATCAACAACTACAAAGGTGTAGACCTTCCTACCTAAGCTGTGAACTGGCATTGGACCAAATAGATCCATATGCAAGAGGTATAAACACCTCACAGCATCTTTGTTGTCTAAGCTTCTAAAGGTGGATTTAGTCTGCTTGCCCTTTTGACAAGCTGAGCAAATGCCATCTTTGACACACTTAACTTGAGGACCATTCCTCACTAACTCTTTACTAAAGAGTTTGCCAATAGTCTTGTAATTAAGATGAGCAAGCCTCTTGTGCCATTTGACACATTGAGAGACTGTCTCATCAGCTACAAGACAGACTGGAGAACAATTGTTCTCAACCATAATGTCTAAGCAGTAGACATTTCTCTTTCTATATCCAGTCAAAATGATCTCTTGATCACTTGACCTCTTGATATGACAACCATTTTTAACAAATGAGATGTCATACCCTACATCACTTAATTGACTTATACTAATGAGGTTGTGTTTCAAACCTTTAACATAAGCCACTTGAGTAATGGTAACAAGGTTAGAAGAAATGTTACCAAACCCTTTGATGATTCCTTTTTCAGAACCACCAAAGGTCACCTTTGGACCATTTTTGATTGGGATGTAGTCCTTCAGTAGTCCCCTAGTTCCAGTCATGTGTCTGGAACAACCACTATCCAAGTACCATGTAGGGGTATGGCCACTTGGATTCACCTGCAAAACAAATTAATGAACCTTAGAACCCAAAGTAAACTTGGGTCCTTGGTGATTGTTAGTTTGCAATTTGACATAGCTACCTGCTGGCTTTCCAACAGGTAACTTGCTACTCAACTTGGCACTGGCATTGTGCCAACAATCCAAGGCAAAGTGGCCAACCTTGCCACAACACCAGCATTCAAACTTGTTGTACCTTTGCTTAGGTACAACCTTTGCTGTCTTGACCACAGCAGCCTTGTTGAATGTTGGGGCTTTGCCCTTGGACTTGGACTGATCCTGAACAGTCCTCACAGACTTAACAAAACCCAATCCAGCCTTTCCTTTATGATGAACAAATTCATCAATCAAGGGTAGCACTGATTTAGGTTTTGAAAACCTAGCAACTAGCTCTTTCTCCTTCTGGAGATTGATCTCCAACAACTTAATTTGATCATTTTTAAATGTAATAGTACCCATCTGAATCACAGTAATGTGTTTCAGCCTGGCTACTTCATTCAGTTTTTGATCATACTCCTTCTCAAAATCTGTTGCAGCTGCCTTGAGATCAGCAATCTCCTTTGCCTGACTTTTGGCTAGGATCTTGCTTTTCTTATAGGCTTGCAACAGTACTTGGTATTCATCTAAGAGCTGATGAATATCTCCCTCAGATTCAGAATCACTTCCATCACTTGATGAAGATGATTCTGACTCTGAACTAGAACTGGAATCAGAACTTGGAGTTGGACTTTGTACCTGACTAGGTCCTGGCTGCTCCAGGATTTTGGTACTTTCAGTCAATGCCATTAGTCCTTGGCACTGAACCTCTTCTTGTTCATAGATTGATTCCATGATCTGCATAAACTCTTCTTCTTCTTCAGCAAATAGCCCTATATAGGCTTCAGCATCTGTCTCAGTGTCTGAAGAAGAAATATCTGAAAGAGTCTTCTCATTCTTTGCAACAAAGGACTTCTCCTTCTTTCCTTTGAAGTGAGTCTTCTTTTTGCCACTGGATTCTTTCCTTCTTTCAGGACAATCTGCAATTACATGACCCTGTCTATTGCAGCAGTAACACACAATCTTAGACCCAGTTGCCTTGCTAGTCTTTGTCCTTTGCTTGTCCTTCTTTGAAGGCTTCTTCTCCTGATACTGAACTTCTTTCCCTTTTGAAAAAGAAGGTCTGGACTTCCACTGTTTCTTCTTCAGGAATTTCTGAAAATGTCTGGTAAATGCAGCAAAGTCTTCATCACTTTCACTGCTTGTAGATTTAGTGCTAACAGACTCATCAGAATCTGATTCAACTACCTCTGGAGGAGGAGTTGATGACTTAGTCCTGTTCTTTCTAGGTACTTCTGACTTAAAGGCAACAGTCCTTTCCCTGTGTTCAGTCCTTGTTGACTTTTCCTCCTCTTTTCTTACTGACAATTGCATCTCATAAGATAACAACTTGCCAAACAGTGTGGGAGGAGGAATTTCTCCCAACTTTGCCATTTCTCTGATGGCACAGATCTTAGTGTCCCAATCTTTGGTTAGGGACCTCAAGAACTTATCATTCAATTCATAGTTTGTGAACTCCCTTCCATAGGACATGAGTTCATTAACAATTCTGTAGAACTTTTTGTAGCATTCAGTGATGCTATCTCCTCTTCCTTGCCTAAAGCTCTCATATTCTTGATTAAGCAAGGATTTCCTATCTTGTCTTACTTCTTCAGAACCTTCCATGTAGACAATGAGGGTATCCCACATTTCTTTTGCTGTTTTACAGTGAATAAGGTTCTGGAAGGTGGCATCATCAATTGCACTAACTATGATGTTCTGTGCCCTTTTGTCCATTGTAGCTAGGACAATCTCATCCTTGGTCATCTCAGAAAAATCCTTTGGAGTTCTCTGTGTAGCATCCAAGACTGAAATCTTCATGGGCACATAAGGCCCTTCCTTGACTGTGATGTAGATCCTAGGGTCAGAGGCCTCCATGAACAGCCTTACCCTTTCTTTCCAGATTCCAAATATCTCTTTTCTGCATATGGGCAGTTTCATTGAACCCAATTCCTTGTGATTCTCTGAAGATCCCATGTTTCTTGATTTTCTTGAAACTGTTTCCTGACTTATACTGAATCTGCCAAACAGGATCTCCTCAGACAGTTAGTCCTTTTTGAGGAACCTCCCTCTGATACCACTTGAAAGATATGGTACCTAAACACCTAGAGGGGGGGGGGTGAATAGGTGACCTAATCCTTTTTAAGTTTTGTTTGGCAGCACAACAGCTATTTCACAGAATTCTACAGCTAACAGCAATTACAGCATAAACACAGTAATTTCACAGCACAGCACAGAAGACACACTAATTTATAGTGGTTCCCCAATCTTTGGGTACATCCACTTTCCCCCTTCGCCTATCTAGCAGTGTACTAGATTCGGCCAAACTTCTCCACTAACTCAGAACCAAACTAGGTTCCTACCTCAGGCCCAAAGCCTTACACTCAGCCAAAAGGCCTACACTCAGCCACCCAAGCCTACACTCAGCCAATTAAGGCCTACACTCAGAGTTCTTCAACTCCTACACTCAGGCAACCAAGCCCTACCCTCAGCCTTTATAAAATAGGCTTACAATTCTCTCAGATCCAATGGATCCTACAATTTAAAATAGAAAGTATAATAGATAACTCTACAACTCAGAAATAGGAGAGGAGTTGAGAGATTCTTGAAGAGTTCTTGGAAGAACTCAGTTAGATCCAAACTGACTTAGCTTCCTTCAAAGCTTCTTGATTAGAACTGAATTAGTCTGAATCTTCTGCAGTTGTTCCTTGACCTCTGCTTTTTGAAATCCAGATGACTCTGAAATCTTCTTCTCAGCCTTAGTTCCAAAGACTGAATACTTAGTTGGAGCTCTCTCTCTCTCCAACTTCTTAGATCTGCTGATGCACAGCAAGATCTTCTTGTGTTGATACTCAATATATCACTTTTACAAAGATCTGAACTCTCTCTGTAAAAACTTTGTCAACCACTTCTATATTACTTCAACAATCAATCTCTTAATCTCAATCCATATCTTCTGTAGACTATGAGTGCCTATTTATAGGCTTCCTTCATGGTAACCGGCTGGTCCGGTTCATAACAGACTTCTGATATCACTGACAGTTGATGTAGACCGGCTGGATCGGCAGCTGTCTTGTCAACCAGTCACTTCTTGAAATTCTTCTAACTGTCAGATAGTGTCGAGACTTTCTGTTCTTAAGTGTCGACACTTATAGGCCAAGTGTCGACACATGTTGTGTAAGTGTCGACACAAGTCTACAAGGTGTCGACACAATTCCTTGTATGTCTCGACACAGTTTCTTCTGCATGTGTCGACACTGAAATTGAGTGTCGACACAAGTACTTGTACTTCATTCTGCAACTGTATTCTTCTAAGTGTCGACACATCTCCTTTGTGTCGACACATCTTCATGTGTAGAAACTGTCAAGTGTCGACACTGCTTCTTGGTGTCGACACAAGTCTTCAATCTTGTTTCTTCAGCTGAGTGTCGACACATTCCTTTAGTGTCGACACTTGTACTTAGAATATTTTGTAACTTTTCTGTTCTTTGCTAAGTGTCGACACAGCTCCTTGTGTCGACACTTTCTTCAAGTGTAGAGTCTTCAACTAAGTGTCGACACATTGTGCTGAGTGTCGACACTTTCTTCAAGTGTTGACTCCTCTGGATGTGTGTCGACACATTGTGCTGAGTGTCGACACAAGTCTTCAAATACTGAGTCTTTAGCTAAGTGTCGACACATTGTGCTGGGTGTCGACACTTACTTCAAGTGCTGACTCTTCTGTATAGTGTCGACACATTGTGTTGAGTGTCGACACTTGTACTTAGATTCTGTAGACTTTTGCTGAGTGTCGACACTTACTTCAAGTGTCGACACTTTCTGGTGTTGACTCAGCTCTTCTAGGTGTCGACACTTCTGCTAAGTGTCGACACAGCTTTTCTGCATTCTTCTACACTGAGTGTCGACACAGCTCCAAGTGTCGACACTTTCTGACTGGTGTCGACTCTTCTTCCCAGGTGTCGACACAATGACTCCAAGTGTCGACACTGCTTGTCTGGGTGTCGACACAACCTTTCTCAAGTGTCGACACTTTCCCTCTGGGTGTCGACACATGGACTTGGAATTTTTAGCTTCAGTCCAGTGTATTCCTAACCTGCACAAGTAACTCAAACAAACATCAAATACACTATGATGCATATCATTGAGTTAGGTGAGGCTTCTTCAAATCAGGTACATTTGACCAATGTACCCAACAAAAAGCTCATATGAAGGGGGACAAAGTCTTCATGATCTGGTTCGAGTTAAAGGAAAAACGCATTGCAATTAAAGGATGTACGGGTAGTGCGGGATTTTCCCGAGGTATTTCCTGAGAAGATGCTAGGATTGCCCCCACATAGAGAGGTTGATTTCTAGATTAATCTAGTACCAGGTGCCTAGCCTGTATCCAAGGCTCCGTACAGAATGGCCCCGAAAGAACTCGCCAAGTTTAGAGTTCAATTGCAAGAACTGGTGTAGTCAGGGTTCGTTCGCCCCAGTTCATCACCCTGGGGAGCTCCTGTACTGTTCGTGAAGAAGAAGGATGGAACCCTGCGGTTGTGCATAGATTATCGGCAACTCAATCGGTTGACGGTGCGGAACACTTATCCGCTACCTCGGATCGACGAGTTGTTCGATCAGCTAGTGGGAGCACATTGGTTTTATAAATTGAATTTGCCATCCAGATACTATCAGTTGAGGATACAAGAAGGGTACATCCATAAAACAGCCTTCAGTTCGAGATATGGTTTGTATTAGTTCGCAGTAATGCCATTTGGCTCACAAACGCCACTTCGGCTTTCATGAGCCTGATGAACAAGGTGTTTGAACCGTATTTGGACATCTTCGTCATTGTTTTTATCGACGACATCTTGGTTTATTCAAAGGCGGAGGAGGAGCATGTCGAGCATCTAACCTTGGTGTTGAAGAAATTTAAGGAGCACTCCTTTTATGCCAAGTTTAGCAAGTGTGAGTTCTGGCTTAAGGAGGTTGCCTTCTTGGGGCATGTGATCAGTGGAGCAGGATTAGCAGTGGATCCAGCAAAGGTGCGAGCCCTGAAGGAATGGTCTCCCTTGAGTTCGGCGGCCGATGTGTGAAGCTTTCTTGCACTTGCTAGGTACTACCGCAAGTTCGTGAAGGGATTCTCCAAGATTGCACTTCCTCTTACCTCGTTGATGAAGAAAGGTGTGCCATTTGAGTGTACACCACAATGTGAAGCGGCATTTCAAGAGCTGAAGGATAGGCTTACATCCGCCCCCATCATCGCACTTCCATCGGGGAAGGAAGGATTTCAGGTTTACACGGACGCATCGTATCAAGGGATGGGAGCGGTATTGATGCAGCACGGGCACGTAATCGCTTATGCTTCAAGGTAGTTAAAGAAACATGAAATCAACTACCTGGTTCATGATTTGGAGTTAGGAGCAGTGGTGTTTGCTTTGAAGGTCTGGAGGCATTATCTATATGGCGTCCACTGCGAGATCTTTTCCGATCACAAAAACTTGAAGTATGTCCACACACAGAAGGAGTTGAACCTGAGACAACGGCGGTGGTTGGAATTTCTATGCAACTATGAGTTCACCATGAACTACCACCCCAGGAAAGCAAACTCAGTAGCCAATTCATTGAGTAGAAAAGTGCCAGGCTCTAGCCCAGAGTCTCGGTTGATGAGTATGGAGTTGGCTCGGATAATCGAGGAGATGGAAATTACTATAGTATTCAAGCCTCCTTCAGCAGAGTATGCGGAGTATTTGGCCAGCATGAGCATACTTTGTGATATCCAGGACCGGATTCGGGTGGAGCAAGGAATGGATGCGGCCTTGGCCCCGACAATCAAGGCAATTGAAGATGGAACCACCGATGAGTACACACTACAAGACGGCCTCATTTATTTTTGTGGCTAGCTCTATATTCCCAAGGGAGGCAAAATCCGGGAGGATATCTTGAGAGAGGAACATTCCTCTCAATATTCTGTACACCCGGGTATTGCTAAGATGTACGCTGGCTTACGGAAGACCATGTGCTGGCCAGGAATGAAGAAGTATGTTCATTACTATGTTACACATTACGAAGCTTGTCAGAGAGTGAAGGCTGAATGTAGGAGTCCCGGTGGTTTGTTGTAGTCGTTGCCCATCCCTGAATGGAAGTTCGAGGATATCTCCATGTACTTTGTCCATGGGCTACCTCGCTCCCGCTCCGGGAATGATTCAGTGTGGGTTATTGTTGATCAACTGACAAAGGTGGCTCGGTTCATTCCAATGAAGAAGGAAGCACACGTGGACGTTTTGGTACGCTTATTTGTGGAGCAGTTCGTGCAGTTTTATGGCGTGCCCAAGACAATTATTTCGGATCGGGATGGTCGGTTTACTTCCAAGGAGTGGAAGGCAGTGCACGCGTATTTGGGCTCGCCCCTAACCTTTAGTACAACATTCCACCCTCAGACGGACAGGCAGTCTGAAAGGACCATTAGGACATTGGAGGATCTACTGAGATTATGTGTGTTGGATAGAGGAGAGCCGTGGGAAAGACTCTTGCCACTGGTGGAATTCTCCTACAATAATAGCCATCAGGCGAGCATCGGCATGGCGCCCCATGAAGCCCTTTACGGAAGAAGGTGCAGGACCCCCTTGTCTTGGGTGCAGGATGAAGATCCGAAGGCGTTGGGAAATGAATATATAGATGATATTGATGCGGCGGTCAGATTGATACGGGATCGCATGTTGGAGGCTCAAAGTTGGCAGGCGAAATATTACAATAAAAAGCACCGGATGGTGGAGTTCTAAGTGGGCGATAAAGTGTTCCTCAAGATACGGCCGATGCATGGAGTGTCGTGGGTACGTGGAGTGAAAAAGCTCAGCCCAAGGTATATTGGGCCTTATACTATAGTAGAAAGGATTGGCCCGTTGGCCTATCGGTTGGAGTTGCCACCAGAACTAGAGAATCTCCACGACATGTTCCATGTGTCGTCGCTTCGAAAATCACTGTTGCGGCCGACCAATATATTCCCACCACTGATGGTACAGTGGCGTCAGATAGGTCTGTGCGACTAGAGCCGTTGCGGATCGTAGATAGCGAGACGAGAATATTGCGCCGTGTAGAAAATAGCGAATAAGAAAGAACAAATGGATAGACTTTTGAATAATTGAAATTTTATTATCGAAAAAAGATATCATTTACAAAGGTATGACCTCCCTTATTTAGAATGGAGGAGATATGAGAGAGTATAAACAAACAATGTGGGACTAAACTTTTACAGGATGAGCGGCTAGAAATAAAGGAGACCGCACAGGCCGCACGGTTAGTCAGATGGGTTAACCGCACGGCACCTCCAGCAGGATAAGAACAGGCCGCACTGAGAGTCTGATAGACCGCCCGGTCTCCAAGCACCAGATGAGACCGCCAGACCGCTCGGTCAACAAACCGCCAGACAAGACCGCAAAGCCGCCCTGTCTAATACTTCAACACTCCCCCTCAAGCTGGAGCATGGATATCAATCATGCCCAGCTTGTCACAAATGTGGAAGAAGGAAGTAGAGACCGGCTTGGTGAAGATATCTGACAATTCCTTGTCGGAGGTGACAAATGGAGTACAATTCTGTTTCTTCAAAATCTCTTCCCGAATGAAGTGACAGTCTACCTCTATATGCTTTATTCTCTCATGGAAGACCGGATTCCTGGATACGTATATAGCGGCCTTGTTGTCACAGAACATAGGGAGAGGATAGTCATATACCTCGCCCAGGTCAAGCATGAGAGCCCGCAACCATTTTAACTCACACGTGATTGACGTCATACTCCGGTATTCTTCTTCTGCACTGGATCTGGAGACAACAGACTGTTTCTTGCTCTTCCAACTCACAAGATTACCTCCAACAAAGGTACAAAAACCTGATGTGGACTTACGATCGCCTTTGTCATCCGCGTAACTTGAATCTGAGTAGGCCTCAACCCTCAGATGACCATTCTTCTGAAAGAGTAACCCTTTGCCTGGTGCTGCTTTGATATACTCTAAAATCTTCAGGGCAGACTGAAGATGGCACTCCCTGGGAGCTTGCATAAACTGACTGACCTTGCCTACAGCATAGGCAATGTCGGGTCTAGTCACCGTAAGATAGATGAGTTTGCCTACCAAACGTCTGTACCTTGTGACATCAGATAGAAGAGGTGAGTCATCCGTCCACGTTTTGTCTTCTCCAATAGCCATGGGAAACCGAGCCAGTTTCGCACCTGTCAATCCTGCTTCTTGTAGAAGATCAAGGGCATACTTACGTTGGGAGAGAACCAACGAGTCAGGTTTCCGAGAAATTTCTATCCCCAAAAAGTATTTCGGGGAGCCCATATCCTTCGTGACCAAGTGCTGACGGAGGTGCTTCTTCGTCAAGTCCACCCCATCTCAGTCATCACCAGTAAGAAGAATATCATCCACATATACTGCCAAAACCACCAGTCCCGAGGCCGTTTTGCAAATGAATAAGGAGTGATCCGCCGAACTCCTTCTAAATTCGATAGTAGCCACAATACCACTGAATTTGTCGAACCATGCCTGAGGGCTCTACTTTAGGCCATCAATGGCCTTCTTCAAATGACATACGCGTGTCTCCCCCTGAGCAACATACCTAGGAGGTTGCTCCATGTAGACGTGAAAGTCCACCTAGTGTCAACTACCTTAACCTATGGGGGGGTGGGGGGGGGGGTGAATAGGCGACGTGCAGTGTTTTTGGGGAATTAAAATTGTACCTGCACACGAAAATAAAACAACACAACAAATAGAGTACACAAGCTATTTATAGTGGTTCCCCGATTTGGGTACATCCACTTTCCCCCTTCGACCTATCTCCCAACAAGGGACGACTCGGTCTCTTCACCAACAGGATTGAAATCCAATCCTTGCACTATCGGAAGGATCCCTTCCACATGTAGGAGTCAACACTCCCACACCACGGGTTGCACCCAACCCTTACAACTAGGAACCAACGTTCCTTTAAAACAAATATGAAACAAGAATGTACAAGAAATACAAACAACTTTTGGAGACTAAGGTGTCCCTCTTCGTTCGATGACGTGTTCTTGAAGAAATCGAAGAGTCCACAACCCTAAATCTCACTTGGAGAGAATCTCCCCGGAACCGGCGGCGGAAAGAAGGGCGGCGGCAAGATTCTCGGGAACGGCGGCGACAACGGAGTGCGGCTGCTGTACTTTGGAGATTCAAACTTCGTAGCAAAGCTAGCAAGGTATTCCAACGACCACACTAGGATCGATCGTCTCGATCGATTCGGACGGGAAAAGTTTTCCCGATCAACAAATCAAGAGACAAAGGATCTCTGGTTAGACGCGCGACTCTAAGCTTGGCTAAGCTTCTATCGCCGGGAGATCAGGAAGAAACCACGATCTAGCAGCCGGCGATCGACCAACACGAGCGGCGACGGCGGCGACGGAGGTATCGCGATCTAGGTCACGTCGGCGGCTCGGCTTTTTCAAATATTCTTCGCTCCTATACTGTTCAAAAATACGCGTGCATTTATAGAGTAAAATACTCTTTTATGACCGTTATGGGTCCCACCTGAAGAAACCCTAAAAGCGGTTCAAAATAGAGCCTTAACATTTGATCTGGTCCAGTGGGATCCAGAAAATTGCCCAAGTCAAAATCGGCGAGAATCGAAGGTGATTCTCGTCTAATCGGCGAGAATCAAAGGTGATTCTCGTCGATTTGGCGAGAATCAAAGGTGATTCTCGTCGATGTTGACTTGTTTGCATGCTCTGATTTAGCCGGATAGAGACGGCGAGAATCAGCCAGTGATTCTCGACGATTCGGCGAGAATCACTAGTGATTCTCGCCGAATCGGCGAGAATCACTTGGTGATTCTCGTCGATTATGACTTAGCGCCAGAGTCGCACGCTTTGATGTAGCCGGATAGAGACGGCGAGAATCAGCTAGTGATTCTCGACGATTCGGCGAGAATCACTTGGTGATTCTCGTCGATTCACACTTAGATGATTTTTCATCTTTCCACCCATGAGCTGCTCTTTGACCCATCCTTGCTCCTTGTCTGCTCTTGCAATATCATAGCCCTGTACTTGAAAATAAGTACACTCTAATAGAGAGAGTGCACGTAGGCCAACACACTGATCTGCTCAATGAGGGATTACGTTGCGCAGACCCGTGTATATTGACCTACTACACCCTGACATTGGTGTGCACTTAGCGTGGAATAACTGCAAGCACAACTTAAAAGGTTTCATCAAATACATTGTGAATTCATCTTAGCTTGACAGGAGGCTTCGTCAAATCCGGGTAATTGTAGATACATTACCCAACAATCTCCTCCTATTTGACGAAGACAAAATCCTACTAGCTAAGATGAATGCCACCATCCAGATAATATATACATCATATAGAATTTAAAAATGCGGCATAAGGAAATAGAAGCAAACAGATCAAAGCTTGAGTCAATAATAAATTCATATATATATATATATATATATATATATATATATATATATATATATATATATATATATATATATATATATATTCCGAAGATTGTTCATATAACAATAAGAAAAGATTGAAGTGTTCATGAGACAATGATAAGCTATAAATTTCTGTCTATTGATCTTTGGCTAGGTCATCCTTATGTTTTTGAGCCAAAAAATTCTTTCTTTGCCTCTCAACGTACTCCTTGGGCTTTGGATAGTATCTGGGAGGAGAAGCTTTATCTGCCGCAGTGTTGGTCCTGAAGAAGATGTTCCGTTTAGCTTCATACGTCTTGTGCAGCTCCCACTCATGCTGGCTGTATACGTCGTTCCGATTGATTTCCCCTTTTTCTTGTAGCCAGAATGTGTCCAAGATGATACTCTTTGATACCGGACTCCACCTTTCGTTCCTTACCTCCTCCTCCTTCAATCTGATTCTCTTTTCAGCTTACATTTCCTTTGATGTCCCTTATTGAGATTTTCTCTTGTCCCTAGCTTTTGCTAGGGCTCCTTGGTCAAACATTGCCATCAGGTTTGCCTTGGAGGTGGCCCTAGCAGCCCTATGAGCATCAGCTTCATTTAAATGAACTTCTTCAGCACTGGCTACCTCATCAGCCGCAGTATTAATTTCAGGAGCAGGAGTACCCTCGGGATTTTCAGGGATGTTTGCGCCTAACGCTTGTTTGAGCATCCACCAGCAACTGTCATAAACATATGTGTTTGACTGCTCAAAGTTTTTGATTATGATTTCTTGAAGCTCGGCCATCTTAGCTGTATATTCTTTCTCCCCCTTTTGGCTTCGACTGCAATGGAGTTTGCATAAGAATGCAGTGACTCATCAATGTGCTTTGTAGTCCTAGAGAACTCGGTAACCAAGGCTTGTTGATTGCTTTTAAGAGTCACCATATTGCCATCAAACTTTTGAATGTTATTTGCTACGATATGAGCATTCTGATTTACTATTGCGAGAGTATCGGTGTTCCTTTTTAATCCATCCATAAGAAGAGTTACAGTTTGGCCGGCCGCTGTATACTTGTCTTCAAACTTCTTTTCCATCACGTCCAGTTTGTGATTGATCTCCACCACGTTCTTGAGCATGAGATTCTCAGATTTCTTAATTCTTTTTAACATTTTATTTTGAGCTTTCTCAAAAGATGCTTTGAGCTCATCCACGATACCTTGAATAACATTCACGGTGTAATTGGCTAGATCAGCTCGTAGTGGATGATCCTGAGGCATTCCTTGGCCTTGCTCTTCAGCAGATGCACTTGTAGAGCTGGACACGAGCACAGTCTCTAAGGGGGGAATACTTGCAGCCTCTGTAGATTTCTCGGAAGTACTAAGCAGTCTCTGCTGAGAGTACTCCCCCTCCACTGTTGCACCAATGTTCTCAGGAACGATCTCAGGAGCGTGCTTGTCAGATGGAACTTCAGTGATGTCCTGAGGCTCTAATGCTTCCTATCCCACATTTCCTTCTTCCTCATCCTCATCATCCATGAAAACATTCTCAGCTGCATCCTCTTCCAAACCTTCCTCAACAGTCTCCTCTACATCACCTCCGGCTCCTAGATCGTTCAGATTCAAGGCCGCCTCATTTTCCATCACAGCTTCTCTTTCTTCTTGTAGATCTGCAACTGCATCTCTAGCTATCTGAGAGATGCCAGATATGACGTTAGCAGAAGCGGGTAGAGGCTCCCCATCAATTCCTGCAGTCAGTGCATCAGGAATTTCACTGGGGATTACTAAGAAATCAGCCACAGTTTCGTCCTCGGCTGGAGATACTTCTTCTTGTTCTACCATGGCAGCCTGCCCAATGCGTCTCTCCCATATGTCAAATACGCTCGAGTCCATTTTCTTCAACTAATGCAGTGGAACTCCTTTACTCATGTCATACCTATCTCCGTTTAACTGATTGAGATATAGACTGATGATTCGGCCAAAGCTAGGAGATCTGAGAGTGTCCTTTATCTTCTCAAAAAGCAATGCCCCCCAGTTGAATCTTTTTCTGCAGACAATTGCCACAAGGATCTTGAACATGTCCGCAGAGATGTGGTCATGAGAGCCCGATTTGCATATGAGTACTTTCCCAATAATGTCTGACAGAAGTTTCCCCTCCTCATTCATATCCTTTCGCTTTATCGATCTAGTTCCTCGAGCAAGTCCACAGAATAATAATGTCCTGGTTTTATCCTGTTCCTCCAGATAATCCTCGTGCGCAGAGCTAGTGAGCTGCAAGTATTGGGTCAGCTTGCTTGCAGACATCTTGATCTTTGCCCCTGCAACCTTGCTCTTGATGAGAGAGTCTTCATTCAGGAGTTTGGCGGTTGCGAAGAACTCCATCACTTCCTTGTCCAAGATTTTACAGGGGTGCTCCAGTATGAATGAGAGTCCAGCCTCTTCAAGCATGATAATGATGTTTCTGAATTCATCAGAAGCATGTGAGAACCCTGTTCAAACCAACTCACAACCAGTGACCAGGCCGGCGGTTGTCCTTGGAGCCATTGCAAGACTGAAATCGCAAGACTACGCCTAATCAGTAATCAAGAGGGAAGCTACACTAACAATAAGTCACTGTAAGGGTGAGAAAGTGGTTACCCAAGAGCGTAGAAGGTGAGAATCGACGGAAATGACGGGAAACCGGAAGACGATTGCGACATTGGTTGATCGAACCCGCCGATACTTGGACGAACGCCCTGGACGCGAGAGGAGTGATCTACAGAGGGAAGAATCGGTGAGTTTCCTGCTTGATATCAACGGAAGAGAATGCAGGATTCCTGCGGTGGTCGACGGAAGGGGAAGAGTCGGCGAGTTTCCTTCGGCGAGTTTCCTTCGGCGAGTTTCCTTCGGCGAGTTTCCTTCGGTAAGTTTCCTGCAGAATATGAAGGGTCGGCGGGATTTCTTTGCGATATCGACCGGTTTAACAGGGTTTTAATGGGGTTTCCATGTGAAGAGCGAGATGCTAAGGATCGGTGGGAATTTGTCTAAGTCGAAATCGAAGGGATTCTTTAATAGGAGTCTACGGGTTAAGAGGCATGCAGGATTCTCGAAGTCTTCTGATGTCAAGTCAATTTAAAAATATTCTAAATATATATATATTTCTTAAAGCCAATCTATTTAGGGTTTGAACCGGGCTTTTCCATACATTTCTTGATGTCAATTGTAAGTTGTCGAGATTTCCAATGACGTATCTTCGTTATTTTTCAGTGAACTGATTTACGCCTGTAGATGTTAGTTCTCGAATCTACCAGTGGAATTACGGATAAATCTTCATTGATGTATCTAAGGTTTATGTCTACCGTGTTAACCTATCCTTAGGTGTACACACATATATGTGTATATATATATATAAATATATATATATATATATATATATGTAAATGTCGAGACAATATGACTCAAGTCTTGGAGCTGATCAAAAATACCTGGGATTATGAGAGTTATCATTTAGCCCCTTTGGTTAAAACATACCAGGTGCTTAATGTGAGTATGCCCATGTAGATATCACTTCTGTTATTCCAGATGCTTGTTCCAATTCAGTCTTGAAACATCTACTGTCTAGTTCCCATCATATTTACGGGAACCTAGACTACCCTGCAGAAGAGAGTTACTTTTCCTTAGGAACCCAATACATATTGGGTCCTAGGTTCTTGTTAGCATAAACACTCGAATGCCTTCCCTCAGAAATCCTGTCAGGAAGACTACCTCTGCCCAGAAGATGTGGATAGGCCCTTGCCCTTGACACAGAGTGGTTGTGCCAACAGTCTATGGCAAAGTGTCCCACCTTGCCACAGCACCAACACATGTGAATGTTGTATCTCCGTTTCTGACCTGATCTAGTGACTGAGGTAGTCATGAGCCTAGGTCCAAACGGGATAGATCTGGATCCGCTCCCAAAATTGCCTCTTCCACCGTGACACGTGGAAGGGTGGAAGGAATGCATGTAGCGAGCGTCACGATGCCTGGGAGGTGGTGCCTTCCTTTGAGTCAGCCCCCTTCCTGAGGCCCCATGAGAACTTACAGCATGACTTCTAACCTCCCTTTCCTGTGTCCTTGGGTGGAGAGAAGAGTTCTGAGAGCTGATACCAGCAGATTAATGCCGAGTAGGGGCAGTGGCCGAGAATACAAAGGGCTCAGAATGAGCCTTAGGTATTCTCTCATGGGTGTCCATGACGGCCCTTGCACTATGGGTGTCTCCACATGAGGACAGATCACCCTTGCAGTGACCACGATTATTCCTGTGATCATACCTGAAGGCATGATGAGTACCCTTCCTGCTTGGAGTGGGGGGTCGGAATACCGTTTCCCCATTTCTCCATGAATTGATAATTCGGGAGATCCACCCATTTTCTTCCTTTCTCTTCATAGCATCAACCTTGGAAAAGTTATATACTATCCTTTTCTCATTCTCTAGACTACTCTCTAGATCTGAGATTTTAGAGTCCTTGACCTTGTTGGATGCCAATTGGAGAACCAACAAGATCTTCAGCCGAGCAATCTCCTGAGCTTGCTCTTCAACAAGTAGGTTGCTTTTCTGAAGGGCTCTCTTCAGGGAATCAGGATTTTCTGAAGGGAAACAGTTCCTGTCTTCAGGAACTTCAAGAGAGACGGGGCAAGATGAAGAAGTTACCCGCTCTTCAGTATTATTGTCACTAGCGCCAGTGACCGTTGTGTCATCCTCATCAGAACTGCTTTCCTCAATTTCCTCTTCAGTCTCTGACAAGGACACTAGAGCTCTGATGCTGTCCAATTGATCCTTGCCTTCATCTTCAGAGGCAAGGACCCCCATATAGGCTTCATCCTCTAGTTGACAGCAGATCCCAGCTTTCTTTGATCCCCCCATCAGCTCTGAGATCATTACCCACATAGATTTGGCCGTCCCACATTTTTCCAATCTAGAGCGAGAAGGTAAAGACCAGACATCCATGATAATCTGACGAATCATCTTGTCTAGATTAAATAATGAGAGTTCCGTCTCCGACATCTCAGCAATACACTTGGGCACTTGGATATTCTTTCCAGAGCCGGAGGTCTTCATATGAATAAAAGGACCCTCTTCCAGGATGAAAGATGCTCGAGGATCGATAGCCTCCAAGTGATACGACAATGTCATCTTCCAGACGGGATAATACTCCTTTGTGCATGTGGGAAGTCTTAGTGGAGAGATCTCATGATCCAGCTCCATGCTTCTGACACTAGTGGAAGGATTCTACTCAAGGTGTAAACCTTTTTGATGAGTAACCTGGCTCTGATACCACTTGAAAGTCCACCTAGTGTCAACTACCTTCACCTATGGGGGGGGGGGTGAATAGGCGACGTGTAGTGTTTTTGCGGAATTAAAATTGTACCTGCACACGAAAATAAAACAACACAGCAAATAGAGTACACAAGCTATTTATAGTGGTTCCCCGATTTGGGTACATCCACTTTCCCCCTTCGACCTATCTCCCAACAAGGGACGACTCGGTCTCTTCACCAACAGGATTGAAATCCAATCCTTGCACTATCGGAAGGATCCCTTCCACACGTAGGAGTCAACACTCCCACACCACGGGTTGCACCCAACCCTTACAACTAGGAACCAACGTTCCTTTACAACAAATATGAAACAAGAATGTACAAGAAATACAAACAACTTTTGGAGACTAAGGTGTCCCTCTTCGTTCGATGACGTGTTCTTGAAGTAATCGAAGAGTCCACAACCCTATATCTCACTTGGAGAGAATCTCCTCGGAACCGGTGCCGGCAAGAAGGGCGGCGGCAAGATTCTCGGGAACGGCGGCGACAACGGAGTGCGGCTGCTGTACTTTGGAGATTCAAACTTCGTAGCAAAGCTAGCAAGGTCTTCCAATGGCCACACTAGGATCGATCGTCTCGATCGATTCGGACGGGAAAAGTTTTCCCGATCAACAAATCAAGAGACAAAGGATCTCTAGTTAGACGCGCGAGACTCTAAGCTTGGCTAAGCTTCTGTCGCCGGGAGATCTGGAAGAAACCACGATATAGCAGCCGGCGATCGACCAGCACGAGCGGCGACGGCGGCATCGGAGGTATCGCGATCTAGGTCACGTCGGCGGCTCGGCTTTTTCAAATCTTCTTCGCTCCTATACTGTTCAAAAATACGTGTGCATTTATACAGTAAAATACTCTTTTATGACCGTTATGGGTCCCACCTGAAGAAACCCTAAAAGCGGTTCAAAATAGAGCCTTAACATTTGATCCGGTCCAGTGGGATCCAGAAAATTGCCCAAGTCAAAATCGGCGAGAATCGAAGGTGATTCTCGTCGAATCGGCGAGAATCAAAGGTGATTCTCGTCGATTCGGCGAGAATCAAAGGTGATTCTCGTCGATGTTGACTTGTTTACACGCTCTGATTTAGCCGTATAGAGACGGCGAGAATCAGCCAGTGATTCTCGACGATTCGGCGAGAATCACTAGTGATTCTCGCCGAATCGGAGAGAATCACTTGGTGATTCTCGTCGATTATTACTTAGCACCAGAGTCACACACTTAGACGATTTTTCATCTTTCCACCCATGAGCTGCTCTTTGACCCATCCTTCCTCCTTGTCTGCTCTTGCAATATCACAGCCCTGTACTTGAAATTTAGTACACTCCAATAGAGAGAGTGCACGTAGGCCAACACACTGATCTGCTCAACGAGGGATTACGTTGCGTTGACCCGTGTATATTGACCTACTGCACCCTGACATTGGTGTGCACTTAGCGTGGAATAACTGCAAGCACAACTTAAAAGGTTTCATCAAATACATTGTGAATTCATCTTAGCTTGACAGGAGGCTTCGTCAAATCCGGGTAATTATGGACACATTACCCAACAAGACATCCTCCTGGAGATCGCCATAGAGAAAGGCATTCTTCACATCAAGCTGGAAAATAGCCCAATCCCGGTTAACAGCCACAGAAAGGAGAACCCGGATGGTGCTGAGGCGAGCAACCGGAGAAAAGGTATCAAAGTAATCAATGTCGTAAGTCTGAGTGAAGCCCTTGGCCACCAGCAGGGCCTTGTAGCGATCCACAGTGTCGTCGGGGGGAAATTTCACAATGAATACCCAGCGACAGCCAACCACATCAGTGCCCACGGGAGGAGGAACAAGGGTCCAGGTACCCCCATTCAGTAAGAGTAGCCATCTCCTCATACATGGCAAACTTCCAATGAGGGAGAGCAAGAGCCTCCTGGTAGGTGCGGGGAGTAGAAGTAGCAGAGATAGCCAAGGCAAAACACCTGCGAGAAGGAGAAAGCCGATCATAGGAAACAACTGCCGCAAGCGGGTGTTGAGTACACTCCCGCACCCCTTTGCGAAGAGCAATGGGAAGTTCCAGGTCGACGGGAGCGTCAGCGACCGGAGCATCAATGGCGGAGAAGGCTGGCCCGGGACAAGAGAGAGACGGCGGCGGAGAGGAGGGTGGAGGGGTGGGTGGGGAGACGGATTGGGAAGGAGTCGGTGGAGGAAGAGACGGAGGTTGGAACACGTCGAGAGGCGTAGAAGGAACGGAGATATCAGAAGGAAGAGGAGAGGTAGGAGAGAAATAAGAAGCATTCTCGAAAAAAGTCACATCCGCGGAGACAAACTACTTGCGGAGAAGTGGGTCAAAGCAGCAATAGCCTTTTTGAGTGGTAGAGTACCCCAAAAAGACACACTTGGTGGAACGGGGGGAAATCTTGTCGCGGGTAGCGGAGGGAGCGTGAACAAAGGCCGTACAGCCAAAGATACGGAGGGGAGAGGAAAAGGTGCCTTGTGGGGGTAGAGAATGGAGAAGGGGGTCTGGCCGTGGAGAACTGTGGATGGAAGACGATTGATGAGGTAGCAGGCGAGGAGCACAGCGTAGCCCCAGTAGGAGCGAGGGACGTGCATCTGCGTCATGAGAGTACGAGCAACATCAAGCAGGTGACGGTTTTTATGCTCCGCCACCCCATTCTGCTGGGAGGTGTAAACACAAGTCGTTTGATGAAGCAGGCCATGTTGGTGAAAGAAAGAGGAGAACTCATGACTCAGATATTCCTTGGCATTATCAGAACGTAAAACTGTAATAGAAAGAGAAAATTGAGTCTGAATCATAAAATAAAATGATTGCCAAACAGAAAAGAGTTCAGAGTGATCTTTTAACAGATACACCCAGGTACAGCAAGAAAAATCATCTATAAAAGTGACAAAATAGGAACTGCCCCGACCAATAGTGAGGGTAGGAGCAGGACCCCATACATCAGAATGAATAAGATCAAACGGGCGAGAGGAGCCAAGGCCTTGCTTCGGTGGGAAGGGGGAGCGATGATGTTTGCCAAGCTGACACGCATCACAGTTGAGCGGAGAACTGGTAGGAGGTAAGTGGGGCAGAAGCTGCCGAAGAATCCGAGGAGGAGGATGTCCAAGGAGAAGGTGCCAATGAAGAAGATCTGTGGAGGAGGAGTAGGCGGACAGAGCGGAAACATCGTCGAGGAAGTAGAGGCCGCCGCTCTCAGTCCCAATAGCAACCGTTCGCTGGGTCCTCGGGTCCTGAAAAGAACAAGTAGTGGGAGTGAATAAGACGGAGCACTGAAGTTGTCGGCATAAAGTAGTAACTGATAACAAATTGCACAGGAACTTCGGGACATAGAGAGTGTCCTCCAAGCAAAGCGATGGGGTGAGTTGAACCATGCCCGTCCCATGAACCGGGGACGGTGAACCATCCGCTACACGAACCGGGGGTAAGCGGTCATGTGTCTCAAGACGGGAGAAGCAATGAGGGTTGCCCGTCATATGATTGGTAGCACCGGAGTCAATCAGCCATTTACCTTGGGTAACGACGTGGGCACTACCTGACGTCGTGGCCACAGAGGCAGACGGCCGAGAAGAGGCGGAGGCCGAAGAAGGAGCATCAGCGGATGGGCGAAGATGAGGATGTTTCTGCCAGCAGTGGTCAACAGAATGGTCGGTACGACCACAGTGAGAGCAGAGGAACCGGGATGAACCCCGTCCACCGGAGTGGCCGCGGCCACTAGGTCCCCCCCCCCACCTCTGAGCCTGGTGAGCAAAGGAGTCCTGGGAAGGGGGGGAGGCCAACAGAGGCCGCTGGAGAAGTGAAGTAACAGCGGCAATGCGAGCCGCAGTGGCATCCAAAGTAGGAGATTCCGCCTCACCCAAGATCTGCTGGCGGATCATATCATAAGAATCAGGAAGACGAAGAAGATAACAAACAACCAGGAGTTCCGGGAAGTGTTTGTGTTGTTCGGCCAAGTCCGCGGAGAAGGGACGATTCTGGAGGATTTCAGCACCAAGAGCCTGAACCAGCTGATAAGCCGCAGCAGGAGATATGGAAGGGCGGGCGAAGAGGTCCGCATAGAGAGTATAAATGCGGGACGTCTGGCCCCCCTTCGAATAGAGAGCAGCGAGGTGAAGTCAGGCGGCCTTGACCATCTCACCATGGCGAATGACGGGAAGGCACTCATCAGAAAGGCTGTTGGCCAGCCAAGTGCGGAAAAGAGCATCACTCGCATCCCAGTCATCAAACTCAGGAGAGGTACGAGGAGGAGGGTCATCGGTGAGGTGATGATGCTTGCGTTGAGAACGAAGGAGAAAAGTGAAAGAAACGCTCCAATCGGGATAGTTGGAGCCAACAAGCTTAGAAAGGGTGCCAAGGTTGCCCGAAGGAGGAGGTGGAGAAGGAGCTGCAGGAGTAGTGGTGAGACCGGAAGTAGTCATAGAACACAGCAAGAAACCGCAACGGATAGAAAAGGAAGAAGCCGCACGAACACAAGCGGCTAGAAAGCAGTCAAAGGCACAGCGGGGAAGACGTCGCGCGGACTGAAAAGGCCGAGCGAACAGAAGAGAAGAGGAGGCAAGAAGCAGCGACTACAACAAGTCGCAGGCCGGGCGAACAGAAACAGGCCGCAACGACTAGGAAGTCGGAGAGGCAAGAAAGAACCAGGAGCGCGGTGACAACGAAACAGGCCGCGGCGACGAATAGCAGCAGGAGAAGAGAACCAGGGAGAAGCAAGCCGCGCGAACAGGGCAGCGGACAGAAACAAGCCGCGCGAACAGGGCAGCGAACAGAAGAGATGGCAAGCCGCAGACAGGTCGCGGAAAGCGGAAAACAAGCCGCGAGAATCAGAGAGCGCACACAATCAGGAAGAAACGACAGTGTGATCTGATACCATGTAGAAAATAGCGAATAAGAAAGAACAAACTGATAGACTTTTGAATAATTGAAATTTTATTATCCAAAAAAGATATCATTTACAAAGGTATGACCTCCCTTATATAGAATGGAGGAGATATGAGAGAGTATAAACAAACAATGTGGGACTAAACTTTTACAGGACGAGCGGCTAGAAATAAAGGAGACCGCACAGGCCGCGCGGTTAGTCAGATGTGTTAACCGCACGACACCTCCAGCAGGATAAGAACAGGACGCACAGAGAGTCTGATAGACCGCCCGGTCTCCAAGCACCAGATGAGACCGCCAGACCGCTCAGTCAACAAACCGCCAGACAAGACCGCAAGGCTGCCCGGTCTAATACTTCAACACGCCACAAAAGTGTTCCCTTGGTGAAGGTATTATGGTCTAATCAACGGAAGGAGGAGTACACATGGGAGCCATTGGATTTGATGCAGCAACGCCACCCGGAGTTGTTTGCTCAAGGTAATTTTATTTAAAAGCATATGCTAAATTTCCTGTTATGCTTTTCTCCCCACAGCCTAAGCCTGATTTCGAGGACGAAATCTTTTAGTTTGTTTATAGGATTTGTAACGTCCCGAATTGCTCTAGGCCCCTCGTGTGTGTTTTTGAGTCAGGAGAGCTGACTAGGGTTCATGGGCAGTGCTGACAACAGGGCAGCACATGTGAAAAGAAGGAGAAATTAGACAAGCATGAGACACGGGTAGCGACACGGGTGTGTCCCTACCCATGTGCGTGTGCGTCGAGTTGAAATCAACGTGGCATATCGAGATCGGCGAGCTGTGTCGACATCATGTGACACGAGTAGCGACACGGGCTTGTCCCTACCCGTGTGTGTCGAGTTAGACTCAATAGGCCGTATCGAGACTGTCGAGCTGTGTCGACATCATGTGACACGGGTAGTGACACGGGCGTGTCCCTACCCGTTTGTGTCGAGTTACACTCGACAGGCCGTGTCGAGACTGTCGAGCTGTGTCGACAACATGTGACACAGGTAGTGACACGGGCGTGTCCCTACCCGTGTGTGTCCAGTAACACTCGACGAGAGGTGTCGAGATCGACGAACAGCGCGTCGACATCGGCGAATGAACATGACATAGGTAGAGATACGGGCGTGTCCCTACCTGTGTGCTCCAGTCGACGATTTTGGTCGAGATCGACGAACTGTTGAGATCGTCAAAATGCATACAGAGAAGGACACGGCCAGGGAACACGACCGTGTCATGTGGACACGAGTCTGGACACGGGTCGGGACACGGGCGTGTCCCTACCCGTGTCAACTATTGAACCGACACAGAAACTGTCGTTGCCGCTTCGCCCAGGCAGGACATGGGTAAGGACACGGCCTTGTCCCTACCCGTGTCACTTTTCATATATAAGGGGGATAGAAAACCCTAGACATTTCCATGCTCACTTAACCCCTTTTTTTCTGAGAGAACTTCTATAGAAGGAGAACTGCAGGAGCAAGTTCTAGGGAGGGAAAATCCGCCACCGCCGTGAAGGAGAAGATGCCGCCGAGGAGAACTACGCGATCCATGGCCGGAAATGGTGGTACCGCTGGAACCGTTGTGAGTTTCCTACCCTATCCCTTGGTGCTAAATCTGTAGATATCTAAGCGAGACGTCAACTCAAAAGAGTCTTGACATGTGAGAAGATGCTTTCTCTAGGGTGAGGCCAATCCGGGGGTTTGTGCTCTTGGTTAGTGGTGTCTTCAACCTCTCCAATCTTCTATGTGGAGATGGGGGATGGTTTCGTGAAGATCAAGGGCCTCGTGAGGGTGAATAAGGGTGGAGAAAATTCCGGAATGATTTGGGAAGATCGCCTTGAGGAGGAAGATGAACCGATGCCGTTCATTCCGCCTTAAGATGCGTGGAGACTCTGTATTCTGCGCGCAGCGAACTTTGTGGACATTTTTAGGTGTGATATGGCCAGATCTGTGCTTTCAGCTAAACATGAAAGTTGAAGTCCTTGAAAATACCTTTGCAAGGAATGTTGCATGACTTCAGGCGAAGTCTGTAGCCACGAGAAAGTCTAAACGAAAATAGTGTTCCACAAATCCTGCATGCAAAAATTGTGTTCTGTAAGCAGCGGACTTCAAGTCCGATTTCAAATAGGAGAACTTCAAATCTGGGTTGATGTCTGAATACGAACGTTGTGGACCACGGAAAGAAGTTTCCATCATGGGGTTATACGCCTTCACCGGATTCCTGTAGCTTCGGGAATCTTCGGTCGAAGTTTCTGTCCAGATTCAATTTGCACCTAAATTCTGGGCTTTTTATAAGATGCATTTGGATTCGGTAGAATTAATATTGCAAGATACTTAGTTTGGATGATGATGAGTTGTAAATATACCTATTTTTGTGTACATTAATTTAGTTGTTTTCATTTATTTTTGTCATTTTTACTTATTTTTGTTCAATAAAATGCTCCTATTTTTGTAAATATTATACTAACTTAGTTTATTTTACTTTTTTCTGTACTTATGCATCTATTTCCGCCTACTCGTTAAGAGTTAAATGGCGCTTTGCTTTATTTCAATTTTGTCGAGTGTGTGCGTGTGTTTTACATTCCTGTAGAGTGTGTGTGTTTTCATTTATGTCGAGAGAGAGTGTGCGTGCGTTGCATTTATTTTGTCCTACTCGGTTGAGTAGGACCCGCATTTCTTTTCTCCTACTCATTTGAGTAGGACTTGCGTGTGTGCGTTTTACTGCTTTCTTTCTCCCGCCCACGCAGTTGCGCCGGGACTCGCACTTTACAGCTTTCTTCAGTCCTACTCGTTTGGGTAGGACTTGCAATTTTCTGCTTTATTTTCCTGCTTTATTTTACTGCTTTCATTTTCAGCTTTCTTTCCTGCTTTCTTTATTGCTTTCCTCGCAAGCCGTCCCCATTCCGATGAGTGGCTAATCATTCTTAGCCCTCGGTATCGAAGAGCATTGGGACAGATAAAATAGCTTAAAATAACTAAAGGTCTAATTTTTCTAATTAATTAAAAGTACTTAAGGTTTGCCCGGGGTTAACGACGCGTAGGACCACATATCGATGTGTGGGCCCTATTTCCGTTTTCCATACGCTCGCCGAGAGGCCGTGCGTATGGACAAATCACCCCTTGGCAAAGAGAGTGCCAACTCTACCGGATTGGGTTCCCCACCCAATAGCAGGGTTCTTAGCGTAATGCGGGCGTTAAGAGGAATCCTTCGTCGGACGAGAGCCCGGTCGAATAGTCTTAGCGTTCAGGTGAGCGATAGTCCTAGAGATAGGTGAGCTCATTTTAGTGGAACCTCCACGGCCAAGTCTCCGCCTTAATTAATTAGAAATTTAGGAGCTCTTTTTATTTAAAGTTTATTTTAGTTCAATTGTTTTTTCGGTGCCATCGAGCTAAGCTCTTCATCGGCACCACCTTATTGCTTTCATTTTCTTTCTGTCATTTTCTGCATTTTATTATATATAAATATCCCGACAAGATAATTATCGGTAAAATAATAGTCCCCTCTAGGGAAGAGTAGAAATAATCGAACCGGCCCCGAGAACAATACGACCTCGATATTCCACCCGGAATATCCTGTACTACTCACGATAGGTGCACTTGCCTCCTTTCGTTAAAACTCGATTTCTAAACTTTTTTTATATCCAAAATAAATAAATAAATACGCGCGACCCGTTTTCTTAAATAAAATCACTTCTGCCTTTTTCTCAAATAAAACCGCCGGGTCGCCGCGTGACCGCAAATAATTTTGGAGTTTTAACCATCAAGTTTTTGGCGCCGTTGCCGGGGACATTTTAGGTTCGTTATTTTAAACCCTGGAAATCTATTAATTTTACCTTTATATTTATATATATATATATATATATATATATATATATATATATATATATATATATATATATGGCCAATATAATAATAATACTAATAATAAAAACTTAAATATATATATTTACAAATTTATAAAACCAAAAAAATTGAAAAACTCAAAACAAAAAATTTGAAAAACCTTAAAAATTAAAAATTTGAAAAAAAACTATAAAATTAAAAAAAAAAAAAAAAAAAAAACTAAACTAAAAAAAAAAAAACTAAAAATCCAAAAATGAAAAAAAACTTAACAAAAAAAATATTTTTATTTTCATTCTTGTTTTTGACAAAAAAAAAAAACAAAAAAAAATACAAAAAAATACAAAAAAATGAAAAAATGAAAAACTTTAAAAAAAAATATATTTTAATTTAATTTAACTTATTATATTTTATTTTGGTTCGGCGCGCTTTTCACTCTTGTGCGCGCTAGGGGATCACTTTTTTATCACGCAGTGGTCGCTAAGGCCTTAGCTACCTCCGACTCCCCCACGCACACCCCCCCTACCGCCCGCGATCTTTAGGCCGAGTTTATCTTTTTTATTTTTTTCTGTTATCTTTTTGCTTTTCCTTCTAAATAATGCAGGGTTTCAACCTGCGCCCTCCCGCGCTCGTCTAAGGGAAGCTCCTTCCCTTCTCTTTTTCTTTTTGTACTTATTATATTTTGTATATTATCTGTTCCGCATACTTAGACTGCAACATTGGGGACAATGTTGGGTTTAAGTATGGGGGTGTTTTCCTATTATGCACTATTTATATTCAGTACTTAAAAAAAAAAATTGCAAAAATCAAAAAATTTCAAAAAACTTTTTAATTAAAACAAATAAAAATTCAAAAAATAATTCTCTCTTCCCCCCACTTCTTCTTTTTTGTAAAAACTTGCGTCTTGCCTGCCCGCGACGGTCGACTCATCGAACAAACCATTCAAATAAGAGTCTGTTCGCGGGGCCGCAGTCGAGTTTTTACTTTGCCTTTTTTGTAAAAATCTCTCTTTCCCCCCTATCTTCTTTATAAATAACACTTCTTTCTCTCCTCTTTCTTGTAAATAACTTATCAAAATAACTCTAAAACATCAAAAAAATTAGAAAAACCCAAAAACCCTAAAAAGATAAAAAATCAAAAAAATCCTAAAAAAATAATAATTAAAACAAAAAAAAATGATAAAACTCTAAAAAATCAAAAAAAAAAAAAATGTTTTGTTAAAATTATGTAACAAAATAATTCGAATACACCATATCTTAACTCTTTTTGCTTTCCAAAAATCTAGTTTCGAGTTAATTTATATGCGAATTTTAGTTATTCTTTGCTTACTATTCGTTTATTAATTAAAGTTCGATAGATTTAAGTGTCTGGGGTTAAGTCTTAAAGAATTTTTTTTATGTCTTTTCCTTATAATAGGGAACTTGTTTTTCACCACCACTTCTAATTTTATAAATAGAAGCTCGTTTTTTATGTTAGAAAATAACTTCTATGGATTTCAATTATTTCTACTTCATGCTTTTAGAAATATCGGAACGTTCATTTTAAAAAGGTTGCTCTCAAAACTTTTTGATTAAAAGCTAGTTTTATTTTTGAAAAAATAAACCCACTTCCATTTTTTTTCATGTCTTACTTGACATGTTTACCCCTATCCCTTAAAAGATCTTATGTCAATGGGAATAAGATTTCGTTCCGTAAACATAGGCACCCAATAATTTAAAAAGATTATATATGGAGTAAGAGGATAAAATTCATTACTCCTACAAATATACATTGGGTTATTTATTATTTATGAAGAAAGAAAAAATTTATTATGTGTTAGGAAAATAAGATTTCGTTTTCCTAACTATCCAAAAAGAAAAAAATTGGAGGTTCGAGAAAAAATTACCTCACCTCAATATCCAAGCCTTCTTCATAAACCACCAAACCACTTATCTTATTTCAATGATTCTAGACTTAATTTAAATTTTTTTGAGAGCATAATTTTTAAATTGCATTATTTCCTTTAACTTCTTTTAAGCTAAAGTTTTTTGTATAAATCCAATCCATCTTTGTTAAACTAACAAAAATAAATTTTTGCTTTCTATTTTATTTTTTCTAGAAGTCTTTTTGAAACTCTTTCTCTATTCATAACATTTCATAAATTAGGATTTAATTCTTTAACCCCGAATGTTTATTTTGATCTTCCTTTTAATTAATTCAAGCGGTAGCTAAACTTAGGATTTCTTTTATTCCTTATAAGTTCATCTCCAACTTTTGCTCTGGAATAGCAAAAGCTTAAGTATGGGGGTATTTGATGAGTTGTAAATATACCTATTTTTGTGTACATTAATTTAGTTGTTTTCATTTATTTTTGTCGTTTTTACTTATTTTTGTTCAATAAAATGCTCCTATTTTTGTAAATATTATACTAACTTAGTTTATTTTATTTTTCAGGAAAAAATGAAAATCTGCCAAAAAATTGACATGTCACGCCCGTGACATGTTGGTCACGCCCGTGACCAGGGCGTGACACGTCAAATTCCCGAGAAATCAGCAAAATTTGAAGTGCAAAGCTTGACACGCCCCTGTCACGCCCGTGTCACCCGAGTCACGCCCGTGACCCATGCCCGTGACCATCCAGATCGACGATTTCATCTCAACGATCGTCGACCCAGCTGACACGCCCGTCGACACGCCCGTGTCACCCGACACGGGGCGTGACCCAAGCCCGTGTTCACTCCACTCGACGATTTCATCTCGACGATCGTCGAGTGTCGACACCAGCCGACACCCCCAGAGTCACGCCCGTGACCAAGGGCGTGACCTCTGCGCTAGCCCGACAAGACCTGCCCGAAGACTTTCGGCGCGCACCGCGCCCAGATCCACCTGCCTGTCACGCCCCCTGTCACGCCCGTGACCAAGGGCGTGACCACTGCGAGACCGACACGTGTCCAGCCCGAAGTCAACTTTCCCGCCAAATCGCCGGCCGCCTTCTCAAATAGTACTGTCACGCCCCCTGTCACGCCCGTGACCAAGGGCGTGACCCTTGTAAATTTTTTCTATAAATTCAGAGGTTCTGCTCTGAATTCCTGTTCCCCTTTTGGGCACCATTTTGTATAGGAGTTATGCTGCTCGGATGAGTCCAAATGCTATGTAAGGGAAATTTCTCCCCCTCTCCTTTATTTTCTTAGCTTTGTAATCTTTGTTTTTAGCTTAATAAAATTGTAGATTTTCTCTCTTTTCATGGATTTGGACTTTAACGATGTGCCTACTTTTATGCAATCTTATTTATTTCTTGTTATAACTTAGCTTATTTTCCTTCTTTTGTAATGTGTGTGTGTGTGTGTGTATGAGATTAGTTTTTCTTGTTTTTATGTTTAGTTATTTTTACATTGTTTTGGTTTAACTTAGGTTTTTATAGTTTCTAATTCATTCCTATAGATCCTAAAAACGTTTTCAAAGTGTTTTTCTTTTTTTTAACTTAGCTTTTTATTTCGTAAAACTTTTTCGTTCTTTTCGTTTTATTTTCACTTTTTAATCGTTTTTACGGAGTTATAGGAATGATAATATAGTCGTTTTAATTTTTCGTGCACTTCGATTTTTCGTTTTAACTTTTGTCCGTTTAATTTTTCTGTTCTCTTTTTATGCATTTCTACCGCATTCTAGCGGTAGAAATGTATTCGTTTTTATTTTTCGAGCATTTTTATTTTGCGTTTATTTGCAAACTTTTTCGCTCCGTTTATTTTTATTTTCCCTTTTTATGCATTTCTACCGCATTCTAGCGGTAGAAATGCAGTTGTTATAATTTTTCGGTAACTTAGTTTTTTTACTTTTTTCTGTACTTATGCATCTATTTCCGCCTACTCGTTAAGAGTTAAATGACGCTTTGCTTTATTTCAATTTTGTCGAGTGTGTGCGTGTGTTTTACATTCCTGTAGAGTGTGTGTGTTTTCATTTATGTCGAGAGAGAGTGTGCGTGCGTTGCATTTATTTTGTCCTACTCGGTTGAGTAGGACCCGCATTTCTTTTCTCCTACTCATTTGAGTAGGACTTGCGTGTGTGCGTTTTACTGCTTTCTTTCTCCCGCCAACGCAGTTGCGCCGGGACTCGCACTTTACAGCTTTCTTCAGTCCTACTCGTTTGGGTAGGACTTGCAATTTTCTGCTTTATTTTCCTGCTTTATTTTACTGCTTTCATTTTCAGCTTTCTTTCCTGCTTTCTTTATTGCTTTCCTCGCAAGCCGTCCCCATTCCGATGAGTGGCTAATCGTTCTTAGCCCTCGGTATCGAAGAGCATTGGGACAGATAAAATAGCTTAAAATAACTAAAGGTCTAATTTTTCTAATTAATTAAAAGTACTTAAGGTTTGCCCGGGGTTAACGACGCGTAGGACCACATATCGATGTGTGGGCCCTATTTCCGTTTTCCATACGCTCGCCGAGAGGCCGTGCGTATGGACAGATCACCCCTTGGCAAAGAGAGTGCCAACTCTACCGGATTGGGTTCCCCACCCAATAGCGGGGTTCTTAGCGTAATGCAGGCGTTAAGAGGAATCCTTCGTCGGACGAGAGCCCGGTCGAATAGTCTTAGCGTTCAGGTGAGCGATAGTCCTAGAGATAGGTGAGCTCATTTTAGTGGAACCTCCACGGCCAAGTCTCCGCCTTAATTAATTAGAAATTTAGGAGCTCTTTTTATTTAAAGTTTATTTTAGTTCAATTGTTTTTTCGGTGCCATCGAGCTAAGCTCTTCATCGGCACCACCTTATTGCTTTCATTTTCTTTCTGTCATTTTCTGCATTTTATTATATATAAATATCCCGACAAGATAATTATCGGTAAAATAATAGTCCCCTCCAGGGAAGAGTAGAAATAATCGAACCGGCCCCGAGAACAATACGACCTCGATATTCCACCCGGAATATCCTGTACTACTCACGATATGTGCACTTGCCTCCTTTCGTTAAAACTCGATTTCTAAACCTTTTTTATATCCAAAATAAATAAATAAATACGCGCGACCCGTTTTCTTAAATAAAATCACTTCTGCCTTTTTCTCAAATAAAACCGCCGGGTCGCCGCGTGACCGTAAATAATTTTGGAGTTTTAACCATCAGATGAACTCTCATAATTAATAATTTGTTGCATGACTGACGAAGCTTATTAATCAGATCTCATATAATCACTTTGTGTAGCAAGTTTATTTAAATAAATTGACTTGATAGGAATTGATATATTGTTACTTGTGCGCATCATGTTCATGATATGTTGTTACCATTTGGAAAGTGTGATAGATCTTTATATGCGCATCATGTTATATTAAGCTGTCATCATTTGGAAAGTCATATAGAAGAATACATCATGGCCATGAGTATGTTTGATTAATGAGTTGAGTTTAGTAGTCCAATACTTAGAGAGTCGTCTCCCTACAGGTAGTATTGTGAAGGGATGTAAGTACGGTGTTGACCGTCCCATGTTTGGTTGTGTTGTGATAAGGCATGGATGAATGGTTGAGCTGTGTCCTCGTGCTTACTTTTGAGGCCCCTGTTGGGTACATTGGAATACATGTACCTGATTTGAAGAAACCTCACCCTACTCAATGATATACATCAAAATGTATTTGATGTGTTTTGAGTTTAGTTGTGCAGGTTAAGTATTTGCAGGGAAAGCTGAAAAGTTTCTAAGTCCATGTGTCGACACCCAGAAGAGAAGTGTCGACACTTAAGAAGACTTGTGTACCTAGAGAAGCAGTGTCGACACTTGGAGTAATTGTGTCGACACCAGGGATGCAGAGTCGACACCAGAAGGAAAGTGTCGACACATACAGGCTGTGTCGAAACTCAATGAAGAAATGTCCAGAGAAGCTGTGTTGACACTTAGAAGCAGTGTCGACACCCAAAGGAACTTTGTCGACATCAGAAAGTGTCGACACTAGGAGGTTGTGTCGACACTCAGCAAATTTCAACAAATTCTAAGTCCAAGTGTCTACACAAAGGAGATGTATCAACACTCAGCCAAAGTCTCAACACAAGAAGAATGTGTCGACACAAGGAGCTGTGTCGACACTCAGCAAATTTCAATAAAGTCTAAGTACAAGTGTCGACACTAAGAAAATGTGTCGACACTCGGCAAGTATCAACACAGAAGGCATAAGTCGACACTAAGAAAATGTGTCGACACTCAGCGAGTATCAACACAAGGATATGGGTCGACACAAAGGTGTTGTGTCAACACTTACAAGAATTCAACTAAGTACTAAAGAACAAGGAGTTGTGTCGACACATAATATCAGTGTCGACACATGTTGAAGAAGCAGTGTCGAGAAGCAGATTCTACAACATAAGGAGTTGTGTCGACACTATGAAGGCTTGTGTCGACACTTAGTCTACTTGTGTCGACACTTAATATATAAGTGTCGACACTTGAAGACTGACTGTCTCGACACTTTCAGACAATTACAGAGAATTCAAGAAGTGACTGGATGACTTGACAGCTGCCATTCCAGCCGGTCTACTGCAACTGTCAGAGATGTCAGAAAGCTGTTAGGAACCGGATCAGCCGGTCACCATGAAGAAAGTCTATATAAAGGCTTATACATTCAATAGATGAGGTGTGTTGGAAATCAACAATGTGAAGAACAATACAACTAGAAGAAGACCTTCAAGTGAAGATCTAAGAAGTTGGAGAGAGAGAGCTCCTTCCAAGAAGACAGCTGTTGAACCAGGCTGTGAAGAAAAGTCTCAGATTGAATTCTGATTCTTAAGTTATCAGTGATTGAAGATCAGCTGCAGAGAGACTCAACCCTATTGTGTTCTAAATTCAAGAAGCTTTGAAGAAAGCCAAGGGAGGTTGATCTCAGCAAAGTTCTTCCAAGAACTCATCAAGAAACCTGTCAACTCTTCTCTCTTATTCTGAGTTGTAGGTATATACATTGTAATTTAAATTTCTTGTAGGATCCTTAGGGATCTGAGTTGTAAGCCTGAAATTATAAAGGCTGAGTGGTAGGGCCTGTGTGCCTGAGTGTAGGAGATCCATTTCTCTGAGTGTAGGCCTTGTTGAGGGCTGAGTGTAGGCCTTGTTGAAGGCTGTGTGTAGGTCTTGGTGAAGACTGAGTGGTAGGGCTTTGAGCCTGAGTTGTAGGAACCTATTTGGGGTTCTGAGTGTAAGATCTGAGGATCTGAGGAATAATGGAGAAGTTTGGCCGAATCTAGTACACTACTAGATAGGCGAAGGGGGAAAGTGGATGTACCCAGACCTTGGGGAACCACTATAAAACTGTGTGTACTCTGTGTGTATGACTGATTCTGTGTATACTGTGTAAAGATCTGTGAATGCTGTGATTAATTCAGCATGCTCTGATTAAGTCTGCCTAAAAATTTAAAAAGATTAGGTCACCTATTCCCCCCCCCCCCCTCTAGGTGATTAGGTACAATTACTTTCAAGTGGTATCATAGGCAGGTTACTCAAAAAGGACATATCTGTCTGAGTAAAAGATCCTGTTGGCAGATTCAGTATAATCAAGGGCAGACTCAGCATAATCAAGAAAATCAAGAAAATGGGTTCAACAGAGAATCACAAAGAACTTGGATCCATGAAGTTGCCAATCTGTAGAAAGGAGATCTTTGGCATCTGGAAAGAAAGGGTTAGACTATTTATGGAAGCCTCTGACCCTAGAATTTATATTACTGTTAAAGAAGGGTCATATGTGCCAATGAAGGTATCTGTGTTGGATGCAAATCAGAGAACTCCAAAAGACTATTTTGAAATAACCAAGGATGAGATTATTCTGGACACTATGGACAAGAGGGCCAAGAATATTATTGTGAGTGCAATAGATGATGCCACATTCCAGAATTTGATTCACTGTAAAACATCAAAGGAAATATGGGACACACTGATAGTGTACATGGAGGGCTCTGAAGAAGTTAGACAGGACAAAAAGTCTTTACTAAATCAGGAGTATGAAAGTTTCAGACAAGGCAGGTCTGATAGTATAACAGAATGCTACAAGAAATTCTATAGGATTGTCAATGAGTTGATGTCTTATGGAAGAGAATTCAGCAACTATGAGTTGAATGATAAGTTCTTGAGATCCCTAACTAAAGACTGGGATACTAAGATTTGTGTCATAAGGGAAATGGCCAAGTTAGCAGATATTTCTCCTCCAACATTGTTTGGAAAGCTCTTATCCTATGAAATCCAGCTAATGGTTAGGAAAGAGGAGGAGAAGACTACCAGATTTGAGTATAAAGAAAGAGCAGTGACATTCAATACAGAAGCCACCAGGAAATATAAAAGTAAGTCTCCATCTCCACCTCCAAAAGTTGCTGAGACTGAGACAGATGAGTCAGAAAGTAAGAATTCTGAAAGCAGTGAGAGTGATGAGGACTTTGCAGCTTTCACAAGACATTTTCAGAAGTTCCTAAAGAAGAAACACTGGAGGTCTAAGCCATCCACTTCACAGAAGTCATCAAAGAATGACACAAGAAAGCCCAAGTCAAGTAGAACTACATCTTTAAAGATAGTTTGTTATTGTTGTAACAGACAAGGACATGTTGTTGCTGACTGTCCAGAGAAAAGGAAAGAGTCAACTGATAAGAAGAAGACTCAGATAAAGGGCAAAAAGGAAAGGTCCTTTGTTGCTAAGAAGGACAAAAGTCTGTCAGATATGTCTTCTTCAGAAACTGATTCAGAAGCTGAAGCTTACATTGGACTGTTTGCTGAAGAACAAGAAGATGAGTTCATCCAATTAATGAACTCAATATATGAGCAAGAGGACAATCAGTGCCAGGGACTGATGGCCTTATCAGAAGGAGACAAAATCTAGGATCAGCCTGTACCAAGTCAGGTACAAAATTATTCTGTTAGTTCAATTTCTAGTACTGGATCAGAATCAGAATCATCAGCATCAAGTGATGAGAGTGGATCTGAATCTGAAGAAGATATTCATCAATTGATTGATGAATATAGAATAGTGTTGCAAGCTTTAAAGAAAAGCAAATCCTTGGACAAGAGTCAGGCTAAGGAGATTGCCAGTCTTAAAGGTGCTGCAACAGATTTTGATAAGTTGATTGATCAGAAATTAAATGAGATAGTCAGACTGAAGCACATAACTGTTATTCAGATGTGGACTATAACATTTAAAAATGATCAAATCAGAAATCTGGAGATTAGTATTCAGAAAGAGAGAGATATAGTTGCAAGGTTTTCTAAAGCAAAGTCTGTTCTACCTTTGATAGATGAATTCATTTCTCAAAAGGGTAAAACTGGATTGGGGTTTACTAAACCTGTCAGGACTGTAAAGTGCAAGTCTAAGGGCAAAGCCCCAGTACTCAACAAGCCTGCTGTAGACAAAATATCCAGGGTTGTACCTAAACAAAGGTACAACAGGTTTGAGTGCTGGTATTGTGGCAAGATAGGCCACTTTGCCATAGACTGTTGGCACAATTCTAGTGTCAAAGTGAGTAGCAATCTGCCTGCTAGAAAAGCTACAGGTAGTTTTGTTAAGAGACAAACTAACCAGCACCAAGGACCCAAGAATTCTTTGGGTTCTAAGGATAACTAATCTGTTTTGCAGGTGAGTCCAAGTGACCATGCCCCAATATGGTACTTGGACAGTGGATGTTCTAGGCACATGACTGGAACTAGGGGATTGCTAAAGGACTACAAACCAATCAAGGATTGTCTTAAAGTCACCTTTGGTGGTTCTGAAAAAGGAATCATTAAAGGTTTTGGTAACATTTCTAGCAACCTTATAATAATTACTCAAGTTGCTTATGTTAAAGGTTTGAAACACAACCTCATTAGTATAAGTCAGCTGAGTGATTTAGGATATGACATCTCATTTGTCAAAGATGGTTGTCATATCTGGATATCAAATGATCAAGAGATCATTCTGACTGGTTATAGGAAAAGAAATGTCTATTGTCTAGACATTATGTGTGAGAATAATGTTTCTCCTGTGTGTCTTGCAGCTGATGAGAAAGTCTCTCATTGTGTCAAATGGTACAAGAGGCTAGCCCATCTTAACTACAAGACAATTGTCCAACACTATAGCAAACAGTTAGTGAGGAATGGTCCTCAGGTTAAGTGTATAAAGATGGGATATGCTCAGCTTATCAAAAGGGCAAGCAGACTAGATCCACCTTTAATAGCATTGAAAACAAAGATGCTGTGATGTGCTTATACCTCTTGCATATGGATCTTTTTGGTCCTATGCCAGTTCACAGCCTAGGTAGGAATGTCTACACATTTGTAGTTGTAGATGACTACTCAAGCTTTTCCTGGGTGTTCTTCCTTAGATAGAAATCTGAAACTCCTAGTATCTTTTATAGTTTTGTCAAACAAATTCAGAATGAGTTATACAGTACAGTGATCAAAATAAGAAGTGACCATGGTACTGAATTTCAGTCTGACAGTATAACAAAGCTATGTGATGAATTTGGGATATTTCAGGAATTTTCTTCACCAAGAACACCTCAGCAAAATGGCATTGCTGAAAGGAAAAATAAAACCTTGATAGAGGCTGGTAGAACCCTATTAAGTGATACATCTATACCAGAATATTTCTGGGCTGAGGCAGTAAACAGTGCTTGCCATGTAATTAATAGGGCTACTATCACCAAAAGTCACAATAAGACCCCCTATGAGATTGTGAAAGGCAGAAAACCAAATCTATCCTATTTCAGGATCTTTGGTTGTAAATGCTATATACTTAACAATGGTAAGTCTTACTTAACGAAGTTTGCTGCCAAATCCCAAGAGGGGATCTTTGTTGGGTACAACAACAATAGTAAGGCTAATAGGGTCTACAACTTGACTAGTCAAGTTGTAGAAGAGTCAGTACATGTAGTATTTGATGAAGCTAGACTCATTAATAATGAATTATCTAGAAGTATTTGCACCTCTACAGGTGTGACTGAGAAGATGGACAAGCTCACTATTGAAGAAGGTTCTACTACAAGTCAGGATGTGGATGATAGTGGCTGCTGTCCAAGGGGAGCACTAGATGCACCTGATGCAGAAGAAGATCAAGGGGTGCAACAAGTTGAAGAAGCTGAAGGAGTAAAACCTGAAGACAGGCTGCCTCCAGCTAATAGACATCTAAAAAATCATCCAGCCAAACAAATTATTGGTGATCTCAGACAAGGGGTACAAACAAGGAGCAGAAATTTAAGTTCAATACTCTACTCCAGTTTTCTATCCCAAGTTGAGCCAAAGAAATTTGAAGAAGCCATCCTAGACCCTCATTGGATTGAGGCAATGCAAGAGGAGCTGAACCAGTTCAAAAGATGCAATGTCTGGGAGCTTGTTCCTAAACCAAAAGACCACAACATAATTGGAACTAAGTGGATCTTCGGGAACAAGATGGATGAACATGGAGTTATTATAAAGAACAAAGCAAGACTGGTTGCAAAAGGTTATATGCAGGAAGAAGGTATTGACTTTGATCAAACCTTTGCTCCAGTAGCCAGACTGGAAGCTATAAGGATGTTCCTGGCTTATGCAACCTATCAAGGGTTTAAAGTATATCAAATGGATGTTATGTCAGCTTTCCTGAATGGAAATCTGAAGGAAGAAGTATATGTGGAACAGCCATCAGGTTTTGTTGATTCTACTAAATCTAATTATGTCTATAGACTTAGGATGGCTTTGTATTGGTTAAAACAAGCCCCTAGGGCTTGGTATGAAACCCTGTCTAGTTTACTCATTAAGAATAAATTCACAAGGGGGAAAATAGACAAGACTTTATTCCTTAGGGAATCCAGAGGCAAAATCATTCTAGTCCAAATATATGTAGATGACATCATATTTGAGTCTACGAAAGTAGTATTTGCAAAAAGTTTGCAAAACTAATGCAAGGATAATTTGAAATGAGCAGTATGGGGGAACTTAAGTTCTTCTTGGGTTTCCAAGTTCGACAGACTGAGAATGGTTTATTCATATGCCAATCTAAGTTAACTCTAGAATTGATAAGGAACTATGGTATGGAATCATCCAGCACCATGAAAACTCCTATGGGATCAAATATGTCTCTTAGCAAAGATGATGCAGGGAAACCTGTAGATGAGACTTTGTATAGAGGGATAGTTGGCTCCCTATTGTATTTGACTGCAAGTAGACCGGATATCATGTATGCTACATGTGTCTGTGCTAGGTACCAAGCTTGCCCTAAAGAATCTCATTTGACAGCAGTCAAAAGAATTCTGAGATATCATAAGGGCACACCTCATCTAGGCCTTTGGTACCCTAGGAATGGAGACTTTGAACTGACAGGTTATTCAGATGCAGATTTTGCAGGCTGCAAGGAAGATAGGAAAAGTACAACTGGTACTGTCAATTCCTAGGTGGTAGACTGATTTCATGGAGTAGTAAGAAACAAACAAGTGTGGCTATCTCCACAGCAGAATCAAAATATATTGCTGCAGTAAGTTGCTGTGCTCAACTTCTATGGATTCAACATCAGCTATAAGACTATGGTATACAAGTAAGTAGAACACCTCTATTTTGTGATTCTACTAGTGCTATTTCTATTGCAAACAATCCTGTCTCCCATAGTAGGACTAAGCACATAGAAATAAAATACCATTTTCTAAGGAAACATGTGGAAAAAGGAGATATTTCACTAGAGTATGTTAATACAGATAATCAGCTAGCTGACATGTATACTAAGCCCTTAGATGAAACCAAATTCAATAGGTTTAAAATTGAATTAGGTATGATAAACTTAGAATAGTTTACAAAAAAAAAAATTGGCTAAGTAAAATAGTGTCGCCACACAGAGTTGTCTGTGTCGACACATAGAAGTGGTGTCGACACTTCAGAGAAGAGGTGTCGACACATCTATGAAGTCTGTGTCGACACTTCAGAGAATTAGTGTCGACACTTGCAGTGTAGGTGTCGACACATCCAAGGTGGTGTCGACACTTAAGATTTTTACAGAATTAGTCTAGTAAAGTCTCGACTAAGTGTCGAGTTAAGTGGTGTCGACACATAAACAATTGTCGACACATATATTCTGTCGACTATACTTGTGTCGACACATAGTTGTCGAGACATTATAAGTCTGTGTCGACACTTTTCAACAGTGTCGACACAATTTAAGTATTTTGACGCGCCCTTTCATCTTCGATTCTAGAAAGGTATAAATAGGTTTTCGCCATTGTCTGTCGACACGCTCACCAAAGTTTCGAGACCAAACTTGTGTGTCGCCATCTCTCTTCTCTAGATTCAAATTTCTTCGAACCCTAATGGCGCCCAAGCTAGAAGAGAATGTGAATGAAGGATATGAACTCGTGCGGCACGTATTTGATGACGCGGAACCTGATATTAAAGGCGTGATAACCCTAATAGCTGAGACTGGGTTAGACTTTCTTGTTTCAGAACCAACCAAGATATGGAAGAAGGAGGTCCTGGAGTTTCTAAATACAGCAATAATAGATGAATCAGGATTCAAGATTAAGTCAAGAGTTTATGGGGAAAAGGTGAAGGTCTCTCCTAAGAGTCTGAGAAAGGTACTACAACTACCAAGGACTAAGGAAGAAGAAGATGTTTCTGCTTCTAAGACTAGAGAAGCACTAACATGGTGTGGACTGGACTCCAAAATGAAGATTGGATCTGTTTTCAATAGGAAGGGAATGAACATGCAAGGCAAATTCTTATCAGAAATTGTTGACAAGGTTATCTTGAGCAAGCCTAGAGGGCATGACAGAATATCAGCTCATATGTTCAGTCTAATGACAAGAATTATCTTCAAACTAGAAACTGATTGCTCTGCAGCTGTGTTTGAGTAGATAAAAGAGAGTATGAAAAAGCCCAATTTGGGTAGGATTCTAAGTCTTTACCTGGCTGGTAGTATACCAGAGGTCATGAGTCAAGCAGGTGGAACTAAGATTAACCACATGAGGAGAATGGATTTGAGAATCTTCTCTAGGTGGGATAGAGTCTTGACCAAGGAAATGCCAACTCCTGAGAAGGAAACACCCCTGAAGAAGAAGAAAAAGACAGCCCCTGTTGCTCAAGAATCATCAAGCAGCTCTGAAGAGCATGTAGTGTTCACTCCTGATGAAGAAGACACTAGAAATGCTGGCCAATCACCTGCTAGACAAGAAGATGCACCAAGGCAGGGGGAGCTACCACAGGCTAGCCCAATACACCAGGATTCAATCCAGGGGGAGCCTCTACTTGTGGAAGAGCCAACTCCACTAGAGAGTGAACAAGCTACTCAGACCATACTTGAGGTAATAACTGAAATCAACCAATTAGATTTCTCTATTGAAAATGAAGATATGACTGAAAGATTGTCTGATGTGAATCAGCAACCTCCGATTCCTAGTCAACCCCAAGATGTTGTCATGGAGGACACATCTGTTGTTGATCAAGTTATTGATGAGATAAGAGTTTCTCCAGCTCATACTCAACAGGAATTTACCCTAGAAGAGCTATTCCCAGATCTTCTACAAACAAATTTTGAGAAAGAGAAAGCTGCTGCTAAGGGGGAGAAGGCCCATGTTGAGGGGGAGCATGTAGATATTGTTGAGGAAACTGTAAGGAAGGATACTGAAGTGCCAAAAGATGCTGAAGGGATACAAAGGACTGAGAAGGAGTTACCTCCAAGTCCTAAGGACAGAGTGAATATTGATAGCACATCAGCATCAGAGGATGAAGAGGCTGCAAGAGCCAAGAAGAGGAAATTCCAAGTCTTTAAGAGAAGGAGCCAGAATTATAAGAAAGCTTTACAAATAATTGCACCACAGCCTGCACCACAGCCAGCCCCATCTACAGATTTCAGTTCTCTGATGGTTGCATTACAGATAAAGATGGATGAGCAAAGACAGGCTTTGCAATCTTATATGGATGAAGGACATAAGTCTCTGCAGTTTGATCTTGCACAAGATATTAAGTCAATCAGATTTGAAATAAATCTGAATAAGAAAGAGATGACTGACTTCTTTCATAAGGGAGGAAATGCAGTAGTCTATCTAGCAACTCATCAGGAAAAGATCAAAACTCAAGTGGATGATATTGTAGTGAAGCAAGGCAATGTCCTGGAGAACCAGCTGAGAATGAATGATAATCTCACTGCTTCACACAATGCAATAGTAACAGAAATAAAGAATATAGCTACTGGTCAGACTACAGCCATGACTACAGCCAAGGCAGAATTTGATAAAGCATTACAAGAAGGTATAACTACTGTTACTTCTGCACTTCAGGATTCCCAGAAGTTAATAACTGAAAACTCTAAAGGTTGAAACCTTTCTACAAAGATGGAGTAAATTACCTAAATGCACAAATCAGATTTCAGAAAGATGATCTGAGGGATCACATTGAAAGAGAAGTCATAAAGGAGGAGAGGGTGTTAGTCAAAGCCAGCTCTGATCATGCAAATTGGATTTCAAATTCCATCAGAGCCACCCTTGGATACCCTCCATTATGTGATGATGACAATGTTGCAGAGTCTGGAATTAATCCTGCATATCTTGGAGGGGAGCAAGCTGAAGTGGCTCAAGTAATATACCCTCCACCAGACTTTGATATGATACATCAAGATATACAGTCAATGTATAGCCCACCTGAGGGAAATCAAAATGTCATCATAGAAAAAGTGGTTCAGCCAGTGCTAGAGGCTATACTGAAAGAACAAGAAGCTTTGCTAAAATAATAAGAGACTCAATTGTCTAAGACGAGATTCAGAGAGCAAGCTGAACTTATGCCTGATTTTGAACAGTGGAGCCCCACTTCCAGGAATATTATCTTGACTGCATGGAAGGCTGCCAAGGACAATATCCAGGATAGAAACAAGTGGTATTCTGAACTGGAGTGGAGGAAGCATGAGAGTAGGCAAGAGGCCATTTTGAAGTATAGAAGAAAGGCTAAGATGGGAAAGCAACCTCCTACTGCCCAAGAGCCTAGCAAGTACTTTCCAAAGCCTTATCATTACTTTGAAAGACAGAAGATCAAAGCTGAAGATTTGAAAAAGAAGGATCTTAAAGGAAAGAAGCCTGCTGCTACTGAAGACACTGAAGCCCCAGTCCAAGCAAAGATACAATCAGGGAAGGGTATTGTGATCAAGGAGCCTAAGCAGCAATATGATAGAATTTTTTCTTTAGTTTACAGTTGTAATCATTTGATTTTAAACTCTCTGTAAACTTTTGAATAATGAATATGTTGAAGTTGTTAGAACAATGTGATATATGTTAAATCTATTACATTAATGTTCTGAGAAATTTGTGTATACATGTTTATGTACTTACCCTGTCATTTAATATTGTTTTACATCATACTGTGAATTTGTTATGTATGGTGTATATCATTGACTAAGGGTTATGACTTCTCCAAATAGTGGGAGATTGTTGGGTACATTGGAATACATGTACCTGATTTGAAGAAGCCTCACCCTACTCAATGATATACATCAAAATGTATTTGATATGTTTTGAGTTTAGTTGTGCAGGTTAAGTATTTGCAGGGAAAGCTGAAAAGTTTCTAACTCCATGTGTCGACACCCAGAAGAGAAGTGTCGACACTTAAGAAGACTTGTGTCGACAACTAGAGAAGCAGTGTCGACACTTGGAGTAATTGTGTCGACACCAGGGATGCAGAGTCGACACCAGAAGGAAAGTGTCGACACATACAGGATGTGTCGACACTCAATGAAGAAATGTCCAGAGAAGCTGTGTGGACACTTAGAAGCAGTGTCGACACCCAGAGGAACTTTGTCGACATCAGAAAGTGTCAACACTAGGAGACTGTGTCGACACTCAGCAAATTTCAACAAATTCTAAGTCCAAGTGTCTACACAAAGGAGATGTGTCAACACTCATCCAAAGTCTCAACACAAGAAGAATGTGTCGACACAAGGAGCTGTGTCGACACTTAGCAAATTTCAATAAAGTCTAAGTACAAGTGTCGACACTAAGAAAATGTGTCGACACTCAGCAAGTATCAACACAGAAGGCATGTGTCGACACTAAGAAAATGTGTTGACACTCAGCGAGTATCAACACAGGGAGATGTGTCGACACAAAGGAGTTGTGTCGACACTTACAAGAATTCAACTAAGTACTAAAGAACAAGGAGTTGTGTCGACACACAATATCAGTGTCGACACATGTTGAAGAAGCAGTGTCGAGAAGCAGATTCTACAACACAAGGAGTTATGTCGACACTATGAAGGCTTGTTTCGACACTTAGTCTACTTGTGTCGACACTTAGTCTATAAGTGTCGACACTTGAAGACTGACTGTCTCGACACTTTCAGATAATTACAGAGAATTCAAGAAGTGACTGGATGACTTGACAGCTGCCATTCCAGCCGGTCTACTGCAACTGTCAGAGATGTCAGAAAGCTGTTAGTAAGCGGATCAGCCGGTCACCATGAAGAAAGTCTATATAAAGGCTTATACATTCAACAGATGAGGTGTGTTGGAAATCAACAAAGTGAAGAACAATACAACTAGAAGAAGACCTTTAAGAGAAGATCTAAGAAGTTGGAGAGAGAGAGCTCCTTCCAAGAAGACAGCTGTTGAACCAGGCTGTGAAGAAAAGTCTCAGATTGAATTCTGATTCTTAAGTTAGCAGTGATTGAAGATCAGCTGCAGAGAGACTCAACCATATTGTGTTCTAAATTCAAGAAGCTTTGAAGAAAGCCAAGGGAGGTTGATCTCAGTAAAGTTCTTCCAAGAACTCATCAAGAAACCTGTCAACTATTCTCTCTTATTCTGAGTTGTAGGTATATATATTGTAATTTTAATTTCTTGTAGGATCCTTAGGGATCTGAGTTGTAATCCTGAAATTATAAAGGCTGAGTGTTAGGGCATGTGTGCCTGAGTGTAGGAGATCCATTTCTCTGAGTGTAGGCCTTGTTGAGGGCTGAGTGTAGGCCTTGTTGAAGGCTGAGTGTAGGTCTTGGTGAAGACTGAGTGGTAGGGCTTTGAGCCTGAGTTGTAGGAACCTATTTGGGGTTCTGAGTGTAAGATCTGAGGATCTGAGGAATAGTGGAGAAGTTTGGCCGAATCTAGTACACTACTAGATAGGCGAAGGGGGAAAGTGGATGTACCCAGACCTTGGCGAACTAATATAAAACTTTGTGTACTCTGTGTGTGTGACTGATTCTGTGTACGCTGTGTAAAGATCTGTGAAAGCTGTGATTAATTCAGCCTATTGTGATTAAGTCTGCCTAAAAATTTAAAAAGATTAGGGTCAACTATTCACCCCCCCCTCTAGGTGATTAGGTACAATTACTTTCAGCCCCTTCCATGTTATGTTGATGTGGCATTTGTATGCGGTGTGAGTCAACACGCGGTGTCGTAATCCCGGGTTAAGGATAGTGTGGCAGGTCTACGGGCTCGCCAGTCGTCACACCGATAGGAGTCGACAGTTAGACTTTTGGTGGTTGGGCTATGTCCTCAATGTTCACGTCACGGGGCCCCTTCCGTGCCAAGTGAACGGTTGGGCTGTGTCCTCGTGCTTACTTCTGAGGCCCCTTCCGGGTCACACAAGGCCAGTTCGGGCTGTGTTCTTGGTGCACATCTACCCAAGACCCCATTGGGCCATAGTACGCATGCGCTCCGCTATTGTGTTCTTAGCGTTGAGACTTATGGAGGCCTAGGTGAAGTAGTATGGATACCCGCCTAGTAGTAGAAGTGCCCGTTCTAATGTCACCGCCTTGCCACGGCGGCTGATGCCTAAGAGGTTAGCTACCTGCACGAAAAGTGGGAACTATAGTCTGTGTCGACATGGCAATTGCATGTGTGTGATCATGGGTGAGTCATTGCATAGCATACATAACATTTCATAACATTGCACAACAAGATCCTCATCATATAAGTTTGTATGGGCACTCTTATATGATGAGTTACTTTTATGTAACCTAATCCTTAACTTATAAGTTTGTATGGGCATTCTTATAAGTTAAGTTACTTTCCTGCTGTTACTTATACTTGTTAGTTTATTGCAGCTCTTAAATATTTGCTAGATCATGTTATTGTTACACTTACAATACTGCCACCTGCTTATACTTCTTACTTGCATATATATATATATATATATATATATATATTATATATATATATATCTATATATATATATATATATATATATATATATATATATATATTACCCTTGTTCCTTCTCTCCGCCCGGTGCCGAGGAGTCGCCAGGGGAGCGGATGTGAAACCACTTAGTCGTTTTGACTAACGGTTGCTACATCTTCCTTTTTAGGAGGTCACACCGCAGGTAGAGCAGCCGCAGACTACGCAGTAGGACAGCCAGGCTAGTACGACAGGGCCTGAAGTGACAGTGCCGTCGATACAGTAGGTCACTGATGTTAGTATTTTGATACTCTGATGTAGCCCGTTTGGGCAATGATTAGCTGTACTCTGATATATTGTAGAAGCATGTTTTATCTTCTATTTATTGATGTATTTGGACATTATATACTTAGTGTGGATTTTGACTTCTCTTGCTTATTATATTTGGTTGGGTTGGCATGATATATTAATATTGTTGCAGCCGGCGGAATAGGCGTCTTGTGGTACAGGTTAGCCCGTGTGCTAATGCTACCGCAAGGCGGCTGTTCCGGGCATAAGACTCCCCCTTCGTGCTGTTTTTTGAGATCCGGGAGGGGGGGGGTCTTACATCCCATATAATGCTTGAAATGGAGCCATTTGCAAGATCTCCAGGTAGCTATTATTGTAGGCAAACTCCATTAGCCTCAGACGCTCATCCCACGCTCTACCGTGGTCCAAAATATAACATCTAATCATGCCCTCCATGATCTGATTTATTCTTTCCATTTGTCCATTCGTATGCGGATGGTAGGCGGTGGAATACCTCAAGTCGGTACCTAACCCCTCTTGCAAGCTCTTCCAAAAACGGGATATGAACCTGGAGTCTCGATCAGATACAATACTGACAGGTACTCCATGCAACCTGATGACCTCATCCAAATACAATTCAGCTATTTTCTTCATGGAGTAGTCAATTTTTAATCGCACGAAGTGAGCACTCTTCGTCAGTCTATCCACGATCACCCAAACTGAGTCATACCCTCTGGGAGATCTCGGCAATCTAGTAATAAAGTCCATCGAGACACTCTTCCATTTCCAACTCGGGATCTCCAAAGGTGTTAACTTGCTCCAGACCTTCCATGATTGCCTTTAACTCGCTTACAAGTGAAACATTCAGATACAAACCTTGCTATATCACCCTTCATACACATCCACCAACCAATCTGTTTCAGATCCTGGTACATCTTGGTCGAACTGGGGTGGTAGGCCACATTAGAACCATGTGCCTTCTTGCACAACTGACACCTAATATCCTTAATAGCGGGAATGCAAAGCCTACCATGGTATCTCAGAGTTCCCATATCATCAATAGAAAACTTTGGCAACTCACCCTTCGCAGCACTACTATAAAGATGCAACAGATCTGGATCCTCCTTTTGATGCAATCTAGTAAGAGTAATCCATGAAGGCTCTAACACTTCCAATTCACTAGTCGAGCTACCACTTCCCACTAAAATTCCCATCAGTAGAAGTTTTTCCACCAGTGAATCCACCGAAAGGTTAAAAATTTTAGCTGTCTTCCTGCTCAGGGCGTCGGCTACCACGTTAATTTTGCCCAGGTGGTACTGGATCTCAACATTATAGTCTGTCACATACTCCAGCCATCTATACTGGCGTAAATTCAATTCCTTCTTTGTGAAGACGTATTTCAAACTTTTATGATCAGTATAAATCCTGCATATAGCGTCATACAACAGATGTCTCCACAACTTGAGGGCATATATCACGGCTGCAAATTCCAGGTCATGCTTAGGGTAATTCTGTTCATGAACCTTTAGCTGCCTAGACCCATACCCACTAACCTTGCCCTCCTGCATCAACACACATCCGAGCCCAACATGTGATGAGTCCACATACACAACATAATCCAGTCCTTCAGTAGGCAGGGTCAAAACTGGTGCAGTGCATAATCTCCTCTATAGCTCCTGGAATGCCTCTTCACACTTATCACTCCAAATAAAGGCTACATGCTTCTGCGTCAACATTGTCAAAAGCGCAGATAATGTAGAGAATCCCTCCACAAACCTTATATAGTGGCCTGCCAGTCCTATAAAACTACTTATTTCCTAGGGAGTGGTAGGCCTACTCCAATCCGTCACTGTAGCTATCTTCTATGGATCAACCGTTATCCCATCTTTATTCACCACATGGCCCAAGAAGGAGACTTAAGGTAGCCAAAACTCGAACTTGCTCAACTTAGCATAAAACTTATGCTCTCTTAAAGTTGATAAAACCAATTGCAAGTGTTGTGCATGCTCTTCAGCATTGCGGGAGTAGACTAGAACGTCATCTATGAACATGATGACAAAATGATCCAGGAGTCCTTGAATACTCTGTTCATCACATCCATTGAATGCGGCGGGGTGCATTAGTCAATCCAAAAGACCTTACCAAGAACTCTAATGTCCATGGTCGCGAACTAAAAGCATTCTGGATGTCTGTCTCACGAATCCTCAAATGATGATAACGTGAACGCAGGTTAATCTTGGAAAATACAGAGCTACCACGCAACAGGTCAAACAGATCATCGATTCTCGGCAAGGGATATCTGTTCTTGATGGTCACTTTATTCAATTCTTTGTAATCTATATACGGCCTCATTGATCCATCTTTCTTCTTTACAAACAGAATGAGAGCACCCCCACGGTGACGAACTTGGCCTAATGAAACCGTTCTGCAACAGCTCGTCTAACTAGGTACGCAACTCTCCCAACTCACGCGGAGCCATACGGTATGGAGCCTTTGCGATAGGGCGGGTTCCCGGTTCTAAATCTATGACAAACTCAACATCTCTCTCAGGCGGAAGACCAGCAAGATTTTCAGGAAACATGTCAGGAAACTTGCGCACTACGACAATCTCCTCCATAAGCGGCAAACTAACAAAGGTCGCCAACACTGAAACCACACAGGAAAAGCATCCTGAATTCAAAAGCTTTCGAGCACTTAATGCGAAAATGATCGGAGAATCTTGGCACGAATAACCATAGACGCTCCTGCGTTGACCATCATCCATCTTGAAGTCCAAGCACCTAACCTTGCACTGGATTACTGCATCGTACTTCGATAGGCAATCCATGCCCCAAGATTACATCATAATCTTCCAAGTCTATAACCTTTAGATCCGCAACCGCGAGAAAATCTCCCAACTAGACTGGACAACCCTGAATTCCCTGATCTGACACCACGGAATCACATGAGGGGAACTTGACATAGAACGGGTCGCCAACAGGATTGAGGGTCAAACGGTGACACTCTACAAAAGATCTAACCACGAACAAGTGGGTAGCACCGGAATCGAAAAGGATGCGTGCCCAGCGGTTACTTATGTTAAACTTTCCTATAAGATTAAATATACGACTAAGGGAAAAGAATCTTGTCATTTAGATCATACCTAAAAAATAAAACTAGGTTATGATCTAACCTGAAATAACTTGGGTCGGCGTTTGAGCTTCATCTGCGGACACCACATTCAACTTGCCCTTCCCTTTATCCAAGAGCTGTGGTGGCGGCAAGGCCTGAAGTGGCACTGAATGCAACGGGGGTTGAACCTGCGGGCAACGGGTCTTGACATGCCCCTTCCGCCCACATAGATAACAGGTCTTGTCCTTCCAGCAATGGGCTGCATCATGCCCCATCTTGTTGCAACTGGAACAAACCGATCTCTCTTTGGGAGTGCCCTGAATAGCGTGCACCTGCTCTTACTTCCGAGCACCCAGTCTCTGGTAACAGCTCTCGAACGGGTGGCCTACACGACCATAGAAAATGCACACTTCCTTGCCTCTTTTCTTCTCAATAGTCCCAGATTCCTGTGATACCTTACCTTCAACAAACTTCCTCTTATCCTTCCTCATCTGCTAACCTCTGACCTTGGCATTGCTAATGGATTCCACCTTCAGAGCAGCCTCTACCACCTCAAAATAAGTCTCGGATCCGTAGGCACTGGTAAGCTGCTGGATGTCATTCTGAAGACCACCCAGAAATCACTTGACTCGGTTGGATTCTAAAGATACCAAGTCAGGAGCAAAGCAGCTCAGCTTACTGAACTCCACCTCGTATTCACTGACAGTAAGCTTCCTCTACTTCAAGTGAAGGAAATCATTCATCAACCGGTCTCTTTCCACAGACGGATAGAACTTCCTCAACAACAGCTCCTTGAAGGACTCGCACGAGCATCCATCCTTCAAGCTTTCTTTCTCCCTCAACCACCAACTCTTGGCCATGCCCTTGATTTGAAAAGCGGCAACCATCACTCTCTAGACCGCAGAGATACCAGAGTAGTTGAACATCTCCTCGATGGAAATCATCCAGTCATCTAATGCCATAAAATCTGCCTTGTCGTCATACGTAGGGGGTCCTAACCTTTGAAAGTGTGAAATGAAAGTCATCACTGGAGGCAATACCGCCGAGGGCACCAGAGGAGCGGGGGGAATGGGAAAAGCTAGATCCATGGCGGGCTCTTGTGCCCTCTTCGACTGACTCGCTACGACTGATAACAACGACTGAATCTGCGACTGCATCACCAGCATCTGCCTCGACAGGGCCTCATTGCTCTGTCGTGATCCAAATATTACGGCCTCACTCTGGGCACCAGAATATTCTCCCTCCGACTGGGGAGTAGTTCTTATCATCGGACGCTTAGGCGACATTATGAACAAATAATAAACGATCTATCAACACCTAGCGTGACCTCTAGACTTACAACTTAGCTCAGACATATAACCTTAGATACTTACTCATGCTGCTAGCTTTCTCTGTGATTTAAAATAAATGATGACATATCCTACTTAGGGGGAAACACCCTCATCCTTATGACTCTTGTGCCTATTATATAAGTGCATGAATGATTACATTTTTATTTCAAATCATGTGTGTACATATGACATCCTGTAGATCTTTAACTTGGCATGTGTACTTATGCATTGATATGATGTGTATGCAGTGTTATGCATTCTAAAGAAAAGCCTTAATGCATATATGAGCGGCGTACACATACAATATTATGCATCTCATACTACATAATATTGTATGTAACGAAAAAGCTAAGACGTGCTAATGGGCATCCATGTGATGGTGGTTATGCATCCCATACTACATAACCGTCACATGTCACCACTGTTGAAATCTGTGAAGTGAAAGTGGTTGAATGGAGCACTTGGACCTATCCGCGCGGTCTACGTGGACAGGGTTGGCGGTCAGCTAGGTCGGCAGAGATGTTGCAGACAGTTTGTTCTGTTGCGGCCTGGGTGGTCTGTTCGCGCGGTCTACGCGGACAGCAGTGGCGGTTATCCTGGCTGTCTTGTGTTTAGCAGGCATTTGGATCCCATGAAGTAATCGGGCGGATAGAAACACTATCCGCGGAGTCCGGCAAGAAGCGGACTGAAGAACTAGAGCTCGGCAGACCGGCTTGGCATAGGCTTTGGTCTTGCTCTGGTGAAGCGGCTAGTGGAAGCTGCGGAGACCGCCAGTTAGTGGGGATAGGTGCTGGAGGTCCGGGAAAATTCAACATGGTATCAGAGGTGTCCTCTGTGGTTTTGTTGAATTTCAACATGGTATCAAAGCTAGATTGGAGTGGACAAGCAGTGATCAATGAAAGTAGTTACTCTTGTGAAGAGGAAACCAGTGGTAGAATCATGGCAGTGGAAGATGTAAGTTGTCTTGGAATCGATCTTCTTATAGAGACGAACTTTGAAAGGTGGAAGTCCTGTATGGAGAGCATTCTTCTTGGCAAAGACCTTTGGGAGGTTGTATGCGGAGCAGGAAGACAAGAGGCTACTCCTGGCAATGCTGAAGAGATGAGAGCTTGGAAGGAGACAAATGCGAGAGCGGAGTCTATTATCAAGCAGGTGATGTCATCAGAGCTCTTGGACCACATCAGTGGATGTCGGTCAGCTGCGGAGGTTTGCACTTCCCTTGATGGGTTGTTCAGGAAGGAGGTGAAGGTTGCTACAGAAGATGGTCCCTCTACTTCATATCAGCAAGAGAGGAGTGTTTCTCGTAGGCGTGATGAGAAGAGGAAGGAAGGACCAAGGTACTATAAATGCAAGCAGCATGGTCATCTCAGGAAGGAGTGTAAGGTTTTCTTGCTCTCAGCAAACATTACTCAAGTAGCGAGGAAGGAGAAGAACTTGGTTGAATCAGCAACAAGTTCTGGAGGTGATCGGATGAAGGCCAGTGATAGTGCAGATATCTGGCATGAAAGACTTGGTCTTGTGGGGATGAACAAGCTGAAAGCTATGGCAGGAAGAAGACTCGTAAGAGGCTTGCCTAGGTGGTCATCCTACGGCGACGGTCAAGCATGCGTGGGATGTCAGCAAGGTGAAGCTTATCGCTTTACAGTTGATAAGGCGCAGTCCAGATGTAAAGCACCTTTGGAGGTTGTCCATTGTACTCTCGTGGGACCGACCGTCACAGCCAGTCTTGGAGACAGTAGATTCACACTAATATTGGTTGATGACTATTCTAGGTATACTTGGGTATACTTCATGAAGGAGAAGTCCAACATGTTTCGCTTGTTTGTGAAGTTCAAGAAGCTTGCGGAAGGCCAGCTTGGCCTGCGAATCAAGAAGTTGAGGACAAGCATCAGTGGTGAGTTTGGATCAACCGAGTTCTCAAACTTTTGCAGGAAGCATGGGATCCGAAGGGAGAAGTATTGTGGACATACTTCACAGTAAGGTGGTGTTGCAGATCGGATGATCTGTTTATTGACGGAGACCTGCAAGTATTGGCTTCAGTGCAAAAGCCTTTTGAAGAACTTTTGGGTGGAAGGGATGGCTTGTGCGACACATGTCATCAACCGGATGCGTCTTAGTCTGGTCAACGTGAAGACTCCTTATAAGCTGATGTTTGGGGTGAAGCTCAGCGTCAAGCACCTACGGGTGTTTGGATCTAGCTGCTACGTACACTCTCTAGGTGCTCTCAAGATAAAGCTAGTCTTTGTTGGGTATGATGAGTAGAGGAGGAGATGGAGGTGTATGGATCCTGCGATGAAGAGGCTCATCATGTCGAGAGACGTTGTCTTTGATGAGTTGACGTCATATTGGGATAGCTCTTATGTGGACGTAGAGATGAACAGGTCAGATGGTGGGCTGAGGGAGGCTGGTGCTAAGGAAGCAAGGGAGCTATCTGTGTCACCAGGAGCTCCAGGTTGTTCTAGATCCGTGGCAAAGGCGTCATGGTCGAGAAGCAGGCGGAGCGATGCTCCAAGTCCTTCTGGCTCGAAGACATAGGCTTCTGGTTCAAGAAGCAGGGGGAGCGATGTTCCAAGTAGTTCTTGTTCGAGAGCGAAGACTTCTGGTTCAGGTAGCAGGGGGAGCATTGCTCCAGATGCTTCTGGTTCCAAGGAGGTGGCGTCTTGTTCAGGAAGCAAGGGGAGCATTGTTCCATATTTTCCCGGGAACGGAGCTGGTTCAGGAGAAGCAGCAGAGGTGGTTAGCCGTGATCAGGTTCTTCGGAGATCAAAGAGGATCAGTAAACCACCAGCTCGATATTGTGAAGCGAACATGGTGACATTTGTCTCATGTTTCCTTGCTAGCCCTCAGGTCGAACAGGTACCTTCTAGTTGTGATGACTGCACTAGAATCAAGGAGGTGGTTGACACCATGGCTGAGGAGGTGACTACTCTCAGAGGTGATGAGGCTTGGTTCCTTGTGCCCATGGTTTCTTGTGACACTCCTATGATGCATAAGTGGAGGTTGAAGCTGAAGAAGAAGGCAGAGGGAAGCATGGCTCCTTTCTGGAGATGCTGGAGGGCTCCCTTATGGTCCATGATATACATGACGAGTATTATGTCTTGGACATCTTCTCGAAGGTGCTATCGGAGGGACCAGGTGCAAGGTTACAGGAGATGCTGGAGTTATTCACCACTTCTCACTTCAAGGGGGAGTGTTGAAATCTGTGAAGAGAACGTGGGTGAATGGCGCACTTGGACCTATCCGCGCGGTCTACGCGGATAGGGTTGGCGGTCAGCTAGGTCGGCAGAGATATTGCATACAGTTTTTCTGTAGCGGCCTGGGCGGTCTGTTCGTGCTGTCTACGCTAACAGCAGCGGTTGTTAGCCAGTTCGGCTTGTGCTCAGCAGGCAGTTGGATCCCAGGAAGTAACCGGGCGGATAGAAACACTATCCGCGGAGTCCGGCAAGAAGCGGACTGAAGAACTGGAGTTTGGCAAACCGGCATGGCGTAGGCCTTGGTCCTGCTCTGGTGAAGTGGCTACTGGAAGCTGCGGAGACCGCCAGTTAGTGCGGATAGGTGCTGGAGGTCGCCGGGTTTGGCGGGCTGTATCCATTGTCCGCCAGTAAGTGTGGACTGGCCCTTGTGACCAGTGGTGTGGACTTGGTTGGTTCTGAACTAAGTCCATGTTTGGCTCAGTCCGGGGAGATCGAGTAGTGGAACACGGATGACTTTTCTAGTCCGCTGAGCTCGGCGGAAGTGTCATGTGCCTTGAAAGCGACCTTGGTGTTGGAGGACTCAAGATTACGTCTGCAGATGCATGCGGACTAGTGCTGGGGTCCACTGAGTTCGACAGCTAACTTGTTGGTATTGACTCGGGATAAGCGGACTAGGCAGTCTGCGTGATTTGCGGACTGGAGCAGTCTGCAGGATATGCGGACTGAAGGAGTCTGCTGTGTAAACAGAATGGAGTAGTGTCCGCCGAGTCCGGTAGGTGTCTTTGTGACAAGTCTATGTTGCTCCGGAGTCCGGCTGTTGTCTTGGCTTGGTCTTTGTCGACAAGGCGAACTGGCATTGTGGCCATCCTTGGAGAAGCTATGGTGGACTGGCTATCCTGCACAGCTGCGGCGGACTTGGATGTATCCGCAGACTGCGGAGTCGTCTTGCTGCGGGTTGTGACGGTTATCCTATCATCCATGGCGGTGACCACACTCATCATCGTGCCTTTAAATAGGACACATGTTACATCAGGAACAGTAACCTCAGTAACCTGAGCAACGAGTGAATAGTAAGTTGAGCCCACATAAGTTGCTGCGGACTAAACTTTGGTCTCCACGCGGTTTTATAGAGTTGACAGGGTTGTGTTGTGCAGGTTGTGCGGATAGCGCTGGAAAGCCAAGGCTTGGCTCTGATTGCGGTCAGGGAAAGTGCAAACTTTGCGTTTTAGCAACAGGCGGTAAACAACAGTTGGCGAACAGAGTGCAGATGGTTTTCTCTTTGGCAACTGGGTTCGGGGATCAATAAGTCGTCGGCTTTAGGCCAACTGTTCTTTTCGGCATCGCAGCTTGTGCAGTTTGGCGGCTAGGTGACCTCGCGGTCATGCGGCTTACAGATTGGCGGCTAGAGCTTATCATTGTAATAAGGGGTAGTCTGCGCGGCTTGCTTGTCGTCTGGAGACCTGGCGGACTGAGCGGACTCTACAACAGTGGACCGGCGGCTTAATGTTTGAGTCTGCATGGCTTCTGTAGTTTTGTCTTTATAACTGTCTCTGCTCTCCCTGTGATGGTTTGGTGAATCATTTTTCTCCATGTATGTCTCGCCTTGTAAAAAAGTTTGATGTTGATCAATAAAGACTGTTGTTTGTTGCATGTGTTTCTGGTTGTTATTGCTTTGTTGAGATATCCCCTGCTGACTCCAAGGTCCGGGAAAATTCAACATGGTATAAGAGGTGTACTCTATAGATTTGTTGAATTTCAACAACCACATATGGTGGATCCATATACAAACACATATTATGCATCTCATACTACATAATATGCTCCGTATACTTCTTCTTTTGTGCTATGAGTGTAGTGTTCATGATTCCATCAAGATCTACCAATGAAATACCGGTGTGTGTATGCAATGAATGACATGACGAGAGTTTTGCTTGAGGGCAAGTTGTTCAACCAACTTGCCAAACAAACTAACCCCCTTGCAGAACCTCCCTCTGATACAAACTGTCACAACCCACATTTTCACCATAATGACGAAATATCAGAGTAAGGGAAAATGCGCGTCATAATGCCACTTCAGCAGGGGATAACTACAGACTCTTATGCAACACTCCGACTCAATACTAAAAATATGATTTAAATATTTTATTAAAGAAGTTTATTTTAAGTTAGACAATTAGCTGTATCCCTTGGCTTAGTGGCTCACGAGTCCACCCGAAGAAAAGTAGTTAAACGCAACGGAAAATACTATACTAAAAAGGTTAGACATCCAACATGAGTCTAGCATCCCAAAAAAACTCAAGGTATGCATTACCCTAAATTTATAGTAAATGATCGAAGTAGTTTTGTACGGTATTTAAATATAGTGATTTAGAGTTTTAAACATGATGTGTCATGATATAGTAATAATAGTTGGTTTTATACTTGAAAATACGTATAGGCATCCTAGCATAAATCCTTCCCAGAGAGCAAGAACTGCTAACTCAAAAGTAGACACTGGCAACTAGACAAATATCCAAGAATGACATTAAACAATCAGTGGGCGTCAAACACCTGACACGAACCCACTAAAAGTTCTCAAATCTGAAGCATACTAACAAAGAACAAAAGCTACCTTTCAACCTCGAGGCACCCTTAGCAAACCCAGCAACAAAACTACTCAGCCGCACCCTCGGCTACAACACTGAACCTAAGGCATTCAAGAGAAGAACATCTCAGCAAGCAAAAAAAATAAGTGGCAAAAGAATAGGTAAGCAAGTGAGTAAGCCAAACAAAGGAGGGTGTACCAAACCCAACCCAAGGAGGAAGAATGCAAAAATAGCAAAATTAGCCAAATAGAATAAGTAGAGAAAAGTTAGCTAATATAATAACCTCTAAATTAAAAAGAATGCATCAAGTGTGAAGGTGAACAAGTCGGGGCATAATCAGCAAAATTTAGCAAACTGTGGCATAAACCACGAGAAAACAACTGAGCACAATACGACTCGGAAGAGGGTGGATCATCAACACATGGTATGACTCTGTTGTAGGCCGGAGAGGGCGAGGACCTCAAGCGCCCTAAGCCCAACTCCGGATCCTAAACTGTCTCACAATCAGTACTGTGGTCCACAATCATAGCCAAACCAGGCCCACCAGAACCCAACAGTCTAGGAAAGGAGAAACTAAGCATACCTCCACTGTGATGATCCACAGAAAGAAGGGGCCTCCTAGTTGAGTGGTATGCTAACCACAACCAACACTCATACCTCCAACATCACCATCTCTAAATCGGCATAATGTCTAAGTATTACAACACTAAATCGAAGACCACGACCTATAATCGACCTAAACTAAGCGCAATACATCCTACGCTCACAGTGTCAAAAAATATACCCTAAGCGTAAGCCTAAAAAGGTTTAACATCTTATACTCTAAAATAAATTGGAACATTAATATAAGATGAAAGTCTTACCATAAGAACTTAAGGAAAAGGAGAGGAAAGGAGTCACTTGCCTTGGCTTTACCAGGGAAATCCTCCAAATCATACCTCATCGCAGATCAGGACTAAGGGAGATGAGAGAAGCCAAAATTTGAACGAGAGTGAACGAAATAGAAGTTAGGGCCAAAACCCTAACGGGAAATCTCAAGAAATGGGAAAAACAATTACCACGGTGACGTAGATCTCACTGAGAGCTTTTCAAATCTATGCTCGAATGAAGATTTCGAGCACCGGAGCTCCGTTGGCGGCGACCACAAGGTTCACGAAATCTCACGCTCCGCCATCGTCGTCCTCATGTTTCTTCAGCTCTGGTTTGGTTCAATGAATAAGAAGAAGAAGAAGTCCGAAAGGAAGAGTGGGGTCGGTTCTAATTCTAAGTATATGTGTATATATATAGGTATTTATAAAACGTTTAGTCTAAAAACGGACTATTTACGAGCGGGTGCGCGGAAAACGAAAATCGAGGTTGAAGATGGCTACAAATCAAAAAGTGGTCAACATGAAAGTTGTAGATCAATAGGCAGGGTCAAAACTTGTGTAGTGCATAATCTCCTCTTCAGCTCCTGGAACGCCTCTTCACACTTATCACTCCAAATAAAGGCTACATGCTTCTGCGTCAACTTTGCCAAAGGCGCAGATAATGTAGAGAATCCCTCCACAAACCTTCTACAGTAGCCTGCCAGTCCAAGAAAACTACTTATTTCCTTGGGAGTGGTAGGCCTACTCCAATCCATCACTGCAGCTATCTTCTCCGGATCAACCGTTATCCCATCTTTATTCACCACATGGCCCAAGAAGGAGACTTAAGGTAGCCAAAACTTGCACTTGCTCAACTTAGCATAAAACTTATGCTCTCTCAAAGTTGATAAAACCAATTGCAAGTGTTCTGCATGCTCTTCAGCATTGCGAGAGTAGACTAGAACGTCATCTATGAACATGATGACAAAATGATCCAGGAAGTCCTTGAATACTCAGTTCATCAAATCCATGAATGCGGAGGGTGCATTAGTCAATCCATAAGACATTAACAAGAACTCTAAATGTCCATGTCGCGAACTAAGAGTAGTTCATGGAATGTTTGTCTCACGAATCCTCAACTGATGATAACCCGAACGTAGGTCAATCTTGGAAAATATAGAGCTACCATGCAACTGGTCAAACAGATCATTGATTCTCGGCAAGGGATATCTGTTTTTGATGGTCAATTTATTCAATACTTTGTAATCTATACAAAGCCTCATTGATCCACCTTTTTTCTTTACAAACTGAACGGGAGCACCCCCACAGTGACGAACTTGTCCTAATGAAACTGTTCTGCAACAACTCGTCTAACTGGGTACGCAGCTCTCCCAACTCATGCGGAGCCATACGGTACGGAGCCTTAGCGATAGGGCGGGTACCCGGTTCTAAATCTATGACAAACTCAACATCTCTCTCAGTCGGAAGACCAGCAAGATTTTCAGGAAACTCGTCAGGAAACTCGCGCACTACAACAATCTCCTCCACAAGCGGTAAACTAACAAAGGTCGCCAACACTGAAACCAAACAGGCAAAGCATCCTGAATTCAAAAGCTTTCGAGCACTTACCGCGGAAATGATCGGAGAATCTTGGCGCGAATAACCATAAACGCTCCTGCGTTTGCCATCATCCATCTTGAAGTCCAAGCGCCTAACCTTGTACTGGATTACTGCATCGTGCTTCGATAGGCAATCCATGCCCAAGATTACATCAAAATCTTCCAAGTCTATAACCTTTAGATCCGCAACCGCGAGAAAATCTCCGAACTGGACTGGACAACCCTGAATTCCCTGATCTGACACCACGGAATCACCTGAGGGGAACTTGACACAGAACGGGTCGCCAACAGGATTGAGGGTCAAACTGTGACACTCTACAAAAGATCTAGCCACTAAAGAGTGGGTAGCGCCGGAATCGAAATGGATGCACGCCCAGCAGTTACTTACCTTAAACTTTCCTATAAGATTAAATATACGACTAAGGGAAAAGAACATTGGCATTTAGATCATACCTAAAACATAAAACTAGGTTAGGATCTAACCTGAAATAACTTGGGTCGACGTCTGAGCTTCATCCGCAGACACCACGTTCAACTTGCCCTTTGCTTATCCAAGAGCTGGGGTGGAGGCAAGGCCTGAAGTGGCACTGGATGCAACGGGGGTTGAGCCTGCGGGCAACGGGTCTTGACATGCCCCTTCCGCCCACATAGATAACAGGTCTTGTCCTTCCAGCAATGGTTTGCATCATGCACCCTCTTGTTGTAACTGGAACAAACTGATCTCTCTTCAGGAGTGCCCTGAATCGCGTGCACCTGCTATTACTTCCGAGCTCCCAGTCTCTGGTAACATCTTTCGAACGGGTGGCTTGCCCGACCACAGAAACTGTATACTTCCTTGCCTCTTTTCTTCTTAATAATCCCAGATTCCTGTGATACCTTACCTTCAACAAACTTCCTCTTATCCTTCCTCATCTGCTGACCTCTAACCTTGGCATTTTCAATGGATTCCACCTTCAGAGCAGCCTCTACCACCTCAGAATAAGTCCCGGATCCATAGACACTGGTAAGCTGCTAGATGTCATTCCGAAGACCACCCAGAAATCACTTGACTCAGTTGGATTCTAAAGATACCAAGTCAGGAGCAAAGCGGCTCAGCTTACTGAACTCCACCTCATATTCACTGATATTAAGCTTCCACTACTTCAAGTGAAGGAAATCATTCATCAACCGGTCTCTTTCCACAGACGGCAACAACTTCTTCAACAACAGCTCCTTGAAGGACTCCCATGAGCATCCATCCTTCAAGCTTTCTTTCTACCTAAACCAGCAACTCTTGGCCATGCCTTGAGTTGATAAGCGGCAACCATCACTCTCTGGTCCACAGAGATACCAGAGTAGTTGAACATCTCCTCGATGGAAATCATCCAGTCATCTAATGCCATAAAATCTGCCTTGCCATCATACGTAGGGGGTCCTAACCTTTGAAAGTGCGAAATGAAAGTCATCTCTGGTGGCAACACCACCGAGGGCACCAAAGGAGCAGGGGAAACGGGAACAGCTAGATCCATGGAGGGCTCTAACGTCCTCTGCGACTGACTCGCCACAACTGACAACAACGACTGAATCTGCGACTGCATCACCAGCATCTGCCTCGATAGGGCCTCATTGCTCTGTCACGATCCCAATATTACGGCCTCACTCTGGGCACCAGAAGATTCTCCCTCTGACTGGAGAGTAGACCTCTTCACCGGACGCTTAGGCGTCATTCTAAACAAACAATAAACGATCTATCAACACCTACTGTAACCTGCTAGACTTACAACTTAGCTCAGAGATACAACATTAGATACTTGCTCTTGCTGCTAGCTTGCTCTGTGATTTAAAATAAACATTAATACTTGCTCTTACTGGAGTCATAAAGTCTGAATTTGAAAAAGTCAACTTTTGATGAATTTCTTGATCTCTGACCTTTTTAGTGATCCACCCTCTCTAATCTTCTTTGTTGAGCATTACAAGTTCTGTTTTAAAGAATGTGAACTTGGCCTCGTCCAGCGACTTTGTGAATATGTCTGCAATTTGTCTGTCTGTAGGGACATAGTGTAGATCAATATCTCCATGCTCCAAATGCTCCCGGATGAAGTGGTACCACAGCTCTATGTACTTTGTCCGACTGTGAGAGATTGGATTGTTGGCTATTGCAATCGCGATAGAGGAGTCACAAACAAAGGATGTTTTGGACATGGAGATTGTAATCTTCCAGCCGATTCTTTATCCATAGCAGTTGTGCACAAAAACTCTGCCTGCATAGATATACTCTAACTCGGCTGTTGAGATTGCAACACAATTCTGCTTCTTGCTACTCCAGGAATCAGCCTTCTTCTAAGGAATTGGCAAGTCCTGGAAGTGCTCTTCGTGTCGTCTTTGCTACCTGCAAAATCTGCATCTGAAAAACCAATTAGCTCGCTATCA
>CM077148.1:22492367-22601908 GCA_039583875.1 Platanthera guangdongensis | reverse complement strand
TTGCGCGCTGTTGTTGACTTCTGTCTTTGACTTATTGACCTTGACTTCTTTCTGACTTGCCTGTGTAGGATCCATCCTCGACGAATACAGGTTGTAGAGCTAGCTTCCCCAGTGTACCTTTATTTCTTTCTTGTAAAGGTGTAATACAAGCTGTAACTCTCAATATTAATCAAATGGAAAGCCCGTCGCAAGAGTGGCATTTAAGCCTGCGGTGGGCGAAGTCTGCTGTGCTGCTGCCTAGCGGGCCCCCTTTCTTCTTCTCAGCTCAGCTTAACTCTCTCGGCATTAACCTGCAAGCATAACCTGTCTACTCGACAGCTCCTGATCAACCTTCCCAATCATCTCCACACTCTGATCAACTCCCTTCTCTCCTCTATCCCGCAACCTTTGTACAAGCGTTTTCTCCCCTCTCGAGCACTCTGAAGCTTCCACCTCTACTCTATCCCAACAACCATCAACCTCTTCTCTTCTTCACCTAGTTTGTGAGACCGAACAACCCGTTAAATAGACGGTGCCATTTCGCGCATCAACAGTTAACACGCGACCTTAAGATCCGAACAGACGGTGAAAATCAACGGTTACTCATGTCAGACGGCCAACCCTCTCAAAACATTCCTCCTACCAGCGAAGACGCTCTCTGGGAAGCCCTCTTGCTGACAAGATAGGAAACGTCCCAGCAGATAGCAGCAATTAATGACACCATAGCCAGTATAATTCAGCGACTAGATTCTAAACCTACAGCAGCCCCAGTTGCTACAACCAATCCAGCAGTGGGGAATTCACATTTTAATATGCCAATTTTTCTGCCAGTTGATCCTTATGTTTATCCGGCAAGTTTTCCATCTAGGCAGGTCACAGTCCCTTTGCAGTTTCCAGTATTAAACAAAGGGAGAGTGTCTGCAAACTCTATCCTCAGGCCACTTCGTGCACCTCCAATCACCCAATGAAGTTGCCTGAACTTCCCACTAAGAGGAAGAGAAGCCCAGAAGTTTTGCTCCCTACCGGACAACCTCCAAAGTCTCTTCAATCACAAGCGAAGAGAGTAAGATATTTCCGACGTCGTCAACGTCTCTTCCTAAGCAAAGAATCCGAAGTTGATAGTATGTTGGGTGAGGCAACTCACATCATGAATGGCGGGCCAAATGGTGTGGGATCTTCTCAGCCTGCTAATCAAAAGGTCAAAAACTCTGACCAATACTATAAGTATCAAAGAGAAGGAGGTCATGCAAAAGAGGATTGCAGAGCTTTTCGACAATTAGTGCAAGAAATGCTAGAGGAGGGGAATTTTCAGCATCTGCTCCAGAAGGGCGACCCATCACACCCATAATCTCCAGAGTCCCTTGCACTCATTACTGGTTACTCTTACTCTACTCTTGATGTTTCAAACATTTTCTTTACAAAACACTTCTAAGTGTTCCTTCCACCTTTTCAATAATGTTTACATCAGGGATCCCGTACTGACACAGTTCCCTTTTTGTAATGCTTCCTCCTCTATTTTTCTCTTTGCCAAAGAGATCACTGAACCAATGAGATATCACCAAGTCTTGGTGTTCCCTCCGTAGATTGTTCTCTGGCACGAACACTACGACCATATACATTGGGGAGTGCTCACGTATGTGCAGCGGGAGCCGTTCAATCTACGATGGTGGGCTTCAAGCTTTGAATCCTAGCCGACACCTAACACAGAGTGTGTGTGCTAGGGAGGCCCCATGTGTTAGATCTATTGTGCTTCGTTAAGGATACATTACAGTTATGGTGATCTTTGCTTGACAAGCAAGAACGATCAAGTGCAGCCTTATCTCTTCGATCATCTCACAACTGCGATGGCCGAACACTCTATGGTACTATCAATCTGTGCCTTCGCGGGATCCACAACTCCACTGATCTTTCCACAGACAAGCAATGTTATAGGCCACTTGGCGCAACTAGTCTCATTGATCAATGACATACCCGAGGCAAGAAAGCAGTGCATCTGCCATTTCCTTCTTAGGACTTTGTGCATGTCTCCCTTTTGTGCTCTGTCAAGGGAGTATAGCTTGTCCGCTCTAAGTAGTACTATACTGGTGATGACCTTTCCTGGTCATCTTTGAGTATAGACCTCTTTATTATCAACTACCTTTTCCACAGGTGAACAGGTTAAATCCGACCTACCAAAAGGATTTGCAGCGATCATTTCGTTTACTCTCATCTTTTATTCATTGCTTGCTTAAGCTCTGTCAGATGATGATTCATAAAGTTCTTTGTTACTCTTATCAAATGTTAATGACATCAAACATTGATCAAAGAATCTAACTCTCCTTGATCATCAAGTCTTGCTATTGGAATCCAGTTAAGATTGGCAGAATTCGTCAAGTTTCTTCTCTGCTAATCTGATCATATCCATCCTATCATATCAATAATCAACACTCGACTTATTGATCAAGACTTTATGTTAAAAATATCTCTAATATAGCAAGAAGACAACTATTAGGGTTTGATCTTCATTCAATTATCAGCAGAGTGCATCAGACATTTCCTCTGCTATATGATCATATCGACCTTATCTCATCAACAGTTAGCATTCGCAAGTTCCGCTCAGGTACTTGCAGCTTAGCTCATTATATTATGTCTGCTGCTCACTCTTCCCTTTGGAGTGATTAGCAGGCACCTGCAAGTATTATCTAGGTACTTGCATCTTAGTCTTTTCATCATATCTGCATCTAACTCTCATTTTGCATAGATCAGCAGATGCTTGCAAGTTTCTTCACAGGTACTTGCAACCTACTTTCATATACTATGTCTGCTTCTAAACTCTCATTTTGCAGAGACCATCAGATGCTTGCAACTTTCATATACCATGTCTGCTTCTAACTCTCATTTTGCAGATATCAGCAGATGCTTGCAAGTTGCTTCACAGGTACTTGTAACTTACTTTCATATACTATGTCTGCTTCTAATCTCTCATTTTGCAGAGACCAGCAGATGCTTGCAAATTTCTTCACAGGTACTTGCAACTTTCATATACCATGTCTGCTTCTAACCCTCATTTTTCAGAGATCAGCAGATGCTTGCAAGTTTCTTCGCAGCTACTTGCAACCTACTTTCATATACCATGTCTGCTTCTAAACTCTTATTTTGCAGAGGCCAACAGATGCTTGCAAGTTTCTTCACAGGTACTTGCAACTTTCATGTATCATGTCTGCTTCTAACTCTTTTCTTGAAGAGACCAGCAGATACCTGCGAGTTGCCTTCAGGTATTTGAGGCTTTCTTTACTCCCATATTTGCTTCTAACTTCTCTTTTGCAGAAACCAGCAAACGCTTGCAAGTCCCCCTTCAGGTACTTGCAACTTATTTTCCTCTTCATGAATGTCGCTTACTCTTCTTTTTTTTGCAGACGATAATAGGTGCTTGCAAGCCTCCATCAAGTACTTGCAAGTTATTATGCTTCCATATTTTTCTCTCACCTTCATTTTGCAGAACTCAGTAAAAGACACATCTTCGTTTTGCAAAGGCAAACTCAGGTACATGCAAGATGTACCTTCCATGCATGGCTACAGTAACTTTTCCTTTACAGGAAAAAGACAAGAAGTACCAACCTCCTAAGGAGAAGCATCATGTTCTATCTATCCTTGTCTCCACTTCTTTCTTTGGGGTGGATCGCGATTTTCGCGGGTCTCCAACTTTTTCGAAGTTCCCTTCCGAACTTAAAAAAGCGTGGGGATTATGTTAACCCTGAAATCAACGATCCTTCCCAAGGCAGCCAGCTCGCTAGTCGCGGCATGCTCCAGGTTCATCCTGGAGGTCGCGACGTCTTAGGTTGGGCGGACAGGCTTTTCTGTCCGCTCAGGCCGCACAACTTGGACAGTCTTAGTAGTCTGACCGCCCAGGCCGTGTGTTGTTCCTTTGGTCAGCAGGGGCCGCGGACTGCTTCTTCAGTCCGCCCCTGCAGGCCACACGCCTTGTCATCTAAACCGTAATTGTCTCGACATGTCCCCCTTTTGCCGGACTCAGATGTCTATCCGCCCAGGCTGGCAACATGCCGAGTACTTTGCAGGAGTTACTCAGCTTGCTCCTGCAGGTTGCTCTTCAAGTAGACCAGACCGCTATACTGTCAAGCGGCCTGCCTTCAGGCAGCCCACCTCGCCAGAAAGCGCGACGTGCCAGGTTGCCAAGACCAGAACGCCAACAAGCGCGACCTGCCTCCTTAGTCCGCTAGGTCGCCCAGTCGACCAGCGCGGACACTGAACTCCATCTCAGTCCTCCCAAGAGTCTGGACTTACTCTAACTCTCAACACTAATCTCGTCCAATGTTGGCTGGACGGACTCGCCCCTCAGTCCCTGACTTTAGTCCGCCTGAGGAGCGCGGACGCTCTAGCTCTCCGGCTACCCGCAAAGATCAGCGGACGTCCCATTCACTGCAAGCTGGGCGAACTAGAAGTGCAGTCAAACCATCAAGTCCGCTTATATTGATGAACCCTAGCTCCAGCATCTCAGTAGCAGGCAGCCTCATCTTCGTTCAACAGCATAGGCAGACTCAGTGGATACTTCTTGCAGCCCGCCACTCAACAGCCTGCATCCACTTCTCCCCAGCAGGCGCGGACTCAGCGGATATCTCCTCAGCTCGTGCCCCTAGCGCGTGCTCGCTCAGCCCAGCAGGGGTGGACTCGTTCTGCAGTCCACCACTCAACCTCCACCCGCTTCTTCCTAACAGCGGGCGGACTTCTCCCTCAGCCCGCACAGTCTTGGCGCAGGCTCGCTCAGCACAGCAGACGCAGCCTCATCCCACTCCGCCAGGCAGCAGACTAGTTCGACAAGTTCCAAGACTACTCGGCCTCTTGCGGACTTCGCGGACTCGGCAAACTCAAGCTTCTACTCGCATAAGTTACCGTCTCACCAGGGGTAATGTCAGCAAAAGCTGTTACCTCCTCAGGCCTATAAATAGACCCCCATGCCTCTCGTTTGTGGAGACTCAGTACAGTATCCTCACTCTCGCTCTCGAGGACTCCCGACGATAAGCGCAAGCCGACAACCCCCTGCAGACTCCTTTTCTCAGTCCGCATCCCATCTGCTTGTAACCGTGCGGCCTGCCGGCCTCAGTTGCCAGTCTGCGCGGCTTCCTCTCTTCCCTTAGTCGCGCGGCATGCCGACCTTGCTCTTCAGTCCGCGCGACCTGTCTTCTGGCATTCTCTCCTTAGCCGCCAGCTTCCCTAGTGTACCCTTTACTTGCTTTCTTGTAAAGGTGTAATACAAGCTATAAATCTCAATATTAATCAAAGGAAAGCCCGTCGCAAGAGTGACATTTAAGCTATGGCGGGCGAAGTCTGCTGTTGCCGATGCTAGCAGCCCCCCTTTCTTCTTCTCAGCTCAGCTTAACACTCTTGGCATCAACCTGCAAGCACAACCGTCAAAGTAACCGTCCGCTTGACAGCTCCTGATCAACCTTCCCAATCATCTCCGCACTCAGATCAACGCCCTTCTCTCCTTTATCACCGCAACCTTTGGACAAGCGTTTGCTCCACTCTCGAGCACTCAGAAGCTTCCTCGTTTCCTCTATCCCCGCAACTGTCAACCTCTTCTCTTCTTCACCTAGCTTGTGAGACCGAATAACCCGTTAACTAGGCGGTGCCGTTTTCGCGCATCAACATCAAGCGTGCATTCGTAATTGGTGAACTTAAAGAAGAGATCTATGTGGAGCAACCAACAGGTTTTATTTCTCCAACCCATCCTTCTTATGTTTTTAAATTGCATAAAGATCTCTATGGTCTAAAGCAAGCTCCAAGAGCTTGGTATGAAACCTTAGCCAGCTTTCTTCTAGAGCATAAATTCTCTACGGGCATAGTAGATAGGACATTGTTCACTAGACATCATAAGGATCAAATCTTTTTAGTACAAATTTATGTATATGACATCATTTTTGGGTCTACAGATTCCAAACTATGCAAGAGGTTCTCTGACCTAATGCATTCCAAGTTTGAAATGAGTAGCATGGGTGAGCTCTCTTACTTCCTTGGCCTCCAAGTGAAGTAACTACCTGATGGCATCTTCATATCCCAGTCCAAGTATGTTAAGGAGCTAATCAAAAAAGTTTGGGATGTCAGATGTCTCAGCAAATAAAACACCCATGGCTTCTAATGTTGTGATTGACTCTGATGAACATGGCAAGCCTGTTGATCAGAAACTATATAGGGGCATTGTTGGGTCCCTGCTATATCTCATAGCAAGTAGACCAGACATAATGTTTGCTATATGCCTTTGTGCTAGATTCTAGTGAACCCTAAAGAATCACACCTTATTTTTCTAAAAAGGATTTTAAGATATATGAAGGGTTGTCCTAGTCTAGGACTATAGTATCCAACTGAGTCAGAGTTTGAGTTGACTGGATACTCAGATGCTGACTTTGCTGGATGTAGAGTGGACAGAAAAAGCACCTTAGGGACATGCCAGTTCCTCAGTACTAGACTAGTGTCCTGGTTTTGCAAAAAGCAGTCATCTGTCTCTACTTCAACTGCAGAAGCAGAATACATAGTAGCTGACAGTTGTTGTTCCCAGATGCTGTTGATTCAGAACCAACTCCTAGATTATGGTTTCAACTTAAATAATTCAACCTTATGATATGATAACATAAGTGCAATTTCCATTACACAAAATTCAGTGCATCATAGTAGAACTAAGCATATAGACATAAGGCATAATTTCATTAGAGAGTGTGTGGACAAAAAGAAAATTAAGCTTGTTGAAAGTAATTCAGTTGTCTACCTAAATCACCTAGAGGGGGTGAATAGGTAATTTGTGCATCTTTTTGCGAAATAAAAATTAGAGATCTATGCACACAAATATCTACCAAGCAATCACAGACGACAGAGATTTATAGTGGTTCCCCAACCTTGGGTACATCCACTTTCCACTCACAGATCTAGCAAAGCACTAAACTCGGTTACTTCACTATCTAGGATTGAAAACCAATCTTTCGCATCGGAACAGAGTTCCTACAATCTCGATCCACAACACGGATCAACACTCGGAAGATAAAAACTTCATACAACTCAGAGATAAAAGCTCCTACACTCGGAGAAGAATCTCCTACAAGAATAAATGGAGAAAATATGAAATACAAACAGAATATTTCTCAGATCTGGAAAATCTCGGCCTAGGTATTCTTCCTTTAATCTTTGCGGTGTTTTCAGAAAATGTTGGAGAAGAAAACTCAGCAAGATCTGGATCTGGAATTTCTTTGACTCACATGATCCGAGAGATGATGAGGAGTTGAAGAGCAATGTCGATCTGTAAGTCAACTTTGATATTAATCTTCTTGGTCGAAAACCCTAGGCAATCTACACGAAGATCGGCAGCGACGGATTCCGTTTTTGGACAGAGAGAATTTTGATTCAGATTTCTTAAGAATAAATCTTGACAGCTTGTTGTTAGGGATAAACATTTTGACAAGACCTTATATAATATCACCCTAACAATCATAATTAGCATTAATGACGTACATGTGGACCAATCATGTCAAGGCATTTGAAAATACCGTCGATTATGGACTTAGAAAAATTCTGGAAAAGATTTCTGATTTACTCGAGTAAAAGATGAGCTACTCGAGTACAAATATGATTACTCGAGTGGATGGAAGCAGACTACTCGAGAAGAAGTCCTTGAGGAAATTCTGAACAACATTCATAATCAATCAAGTGAGATAAGAAATACTCGAGTGCTAGAAGTATTACACAAGATGTGGAGATGAACTACTCGAGTACTAGAAGGATTACTCGAGAGAAAGACTTAGCGAATTTTCTGGGAGAAGAATTCTGGTAACTCAAGTACTGAAATAGGACTACTCGAGTAGTAGAAAGACTACTTGAGTACATGAACAACTACTCGAGTATAAGACTAAGAAAAATTATGAGAGATAAAAATCTGATCACTCAAGTATTGGAGCTGGGCTACTCGAGTAGTAGATAGACTGCTCGAGTACATAAACTTGACTACTCGAGTGGGGTAACAACACCACGAGAACTGTCCTTTTTTAACTCGAGACAAATGACTTATCCACTGGAGTGATTAACATGACTACTCGAGTAAAGTACTTAGAATAAATTTTGAGAGGAAAAACTGATAACCCGAGAATAAGAGAAAGTCTACTCGAGTAATGGACATGGCCACTCGAGAGCTATGTTCAGGCTACTCGAGAACCATTTCCCTTACTCGAGTTCAGATAGACTTACTCGAGTATTTACTAAGTGTTCAAGTCGACTGCTTATCATTCTACTCGAGTGAAATACATAGAAATATTTTGGTTCAAGAAGATTTTCCTTTCTTTAATAAAATCAGCAACACTTCTTTCTCCAATCAATCCTAGTGCTTGAGACATGAAGTGTATCCCAATAGAGAGGCTACACATGAGTCAACACCATGGATCACACAATGAGAGATTACATTGTATGGTCCTATGTTTGGTGACTCATTGTAGACTGACATTTGCCTACACTTGGCAATTTAGTCCTGCAAACACATAACTCAAACAGGACATCCAATACAAGTTAATTCATCTTAGTTCAAGGGTGACTTCATCAAATCTGGGTTATTGTGGATACGATACCCAATAATCTCCCCCTATTTGTAGAAGTCAGAACCCTCTACACTAAGGTGAATTATATAGACAAATAAAGAACTAGATATGCATGATAGAAATCAAAGTAATAAGCATATGAATGAAAAACAAAGAGTGGATTAACAAAATTAAGAATTATATAAATAAAATTGTCCAAAATCCATTTCTACACAATTCCTATCCCCACACTCATAACTCTCTTCATGCTTAGACTTGATGTTGTTGTGGTTGTTGTTGTTTATCCTTCTTCTCTTGTTGTCTCCTGTGATAACTGTAACGCTTTGGGTAATACTTAGGAGGCTTTGGAGGAGCAGTAGGGTTGTTGCTTCCATATTCTCTATCATATAGTCTTCTCTTTGTCATAAACTTCTCATACAAGTCCCATTCTTGGGAGCTGTAATGATCATGTCTATTTTCACTGAAGACCATGACTAACTTTAGAGTATCCAGAATGAGTGACTTTGAAGTAGAAGACTAAATTTCTACAAATTCTGGAGCTTTTCTCTTCTCTGTATCTGGAACTGAAATAGATCTACTGGCAGAGGCTCCATCACCATACCTTCTCTTCTTTGGTATGTGAATTTCAGGAGGAGCTTGAAGAAATATGTCTGCGGGATCAGCTTCCCAAACCTGAGCATAAGATTCTGGAGGAGGTCCCACAAAGCCTTCAGGTCTAGGACAGAAAGTAGGTTGAGGAGCTGGAGAAACAAGGGACCGGGGATTCAGATGATGGGGAATAACATTTGGATCTGCTGGAAAGTCAGGGAGTTTCTGGTTATGCATCCATACAGCTGTATCATATGTATGAAACTTTACACTTTGAATCTGACCCAGCACATCATCATGAATTTCTTTAATCTTTGCTTCCCAGAGTGTTTGCTTGTTGGCATCTGATTTCTCTAAGTATTCCTTGACTAAATTCTCCCCCTTTCTGACTTCTACAGTAAGAGTATTTATAGCATCTTCTTTGAATGTACCTACTTCACAAATCTTGAAAGTGTGTGCTTGAGCATTCTTTTCTAACTGAATCTGATTATTTGCAACAGTAACAGCTTGATCCATGAAATGACCAACACTAGTGATTGTGTGGTCTAGACCTTTGTCGCCTATCTGGAATAACTATCTTAATAGATCAGTATTGTGCCGAATCTCAGCAAATCCTCTGCTCATCTCTTTCTCAAGAGCAGTAGCTTTGTCTTGAATAACTTTGAGGGATTCATCAAAATACTTTCTTTGTTTAAGAAGCATCTGTTCAATCTTACCAACAATATCATTTGCAGCAGCAGGAGGAGGAGTAGTAGCAGTAGAAGGAACTGGAGGAAGAGGAGCAGACAATGGAATGACTTCTTAAATGGTGACTGAGCTCTTAGCTCCAGTAGTATGAATCAGCGCATCCCCTTCTTCAGTGATGAAGGTGGGGATAGTGAAGTCCAGGCTCTTCAAAGGAGCTTTCACTGGTTCTGGTGATGGCCCTTTGTCATCAGAAATCAAAATAGTCTCAACATGCTCTTGTCCAGCAGCAGGAGAGTGGTGAACATGGGAGACAGGAGATGGAGTATGAGTAGGAGAAGGTACTGGTGTTTGTTGCTTTGATGGTTCAATGGTTGGCTCTGAATGGAGTGGAGGAAGGGGTTCATCAGTACTGAGTTCTTCAATCATTTGATTGATGTCTTCTTCTATATAAAGAATATTTTCTTGGACTTGAGCATCTGAGTGAGTATCTTCTGGAGTTGATGGAGGGAGAGAAGTGGTAGCTGGTGGAGTAGGTACTACGTCTTCTGGAATATAAGGAGCAGGCTCCCACTCAGCAGCTGCACAAGATGTGCTGGCTATATGAGGTGGAGAGGGAGACGGGGTCCTGTCCTCTACAGATGGCTGATCATGGGCTATGGCAGCCTGAGCAGGATTCTGCAACTTTAACTCCAACCTCTGAATAGATGAGATGAAGACCTTCTTCATGTGATGTAGAGTTGTGCCTTTGGAGAAATTGAAGACTTCAAGATTGATCTCATGTAGCAGTAGAGAGATAATCCATGCATAATTTGGTGACTTGATGCTTTCCCTGATTTTGTCAAGAATTAACATACCAAACTGATATTTCTTCCTGCAGATAATGGCTGTCATGATGTCAAACATGTTAGTTGAAATATATCTGATTGAACTGGTTTTGCATAGGAGGATTTTTCCAATAACATCCACAAGAAACTTGCTCTCTGGATTGAGTTCAGAACATCGAATGGTAAGTACTTCTAGGGACAGACCATAGAACATACATGCTCTGTCTGAATCTTCACAACTTAAGTGGTCTTCTTCATCAACGACTGGAAGCCGAAGAAGAGTTGAAACAGAGGTCTTTGTAAGCTTAACCTTGATACCCTTAACTTTGGACTTGAAGACTTTCCCATTTCTTTTTGCCTTAACGTTCTTGAAAAATTCTTCAACCTCTGGAAAGAGAATCTTCTACGGTTGCTCTAGAACAAACGTCAGGCCGGCTGTGTCGAGGAGTATGAGGAGATTGTGGAAATCGTCGGATAGTTCGGCAATCCCTATGGTGACGAGCTCATAGGCGATTCCAATCTTGGAAGAAGGTTCCATGATCTAGAGATTTGAGAGAAATCTGGTGTGGGTAAGAGGACGGCGCGGGTTCTGCGATAGTCGGCGAAAGACGAAGAGTTTGTCATCTTTACTCGAGTGAAGGGATTTTGATTCATGTAGACAAATGAAATCCGGACTTTTCTATTTATATAACACTAATTTATGATGATTAAGAAGGTAAATTAAGTTAATCATACCTTGGAAATAGGCGGTACAAGCCTCGGGTTGCGAATAACGAAATTTGAATTGAAGTTGAGAGATAGACTTCCTGATACTCGAGTAGATCGACAATACTCGAGTGAAATGAAGATAGTACTCGAGTGAGAAAACTGGAAGTACTCGAGTGATGTCTTTATGCATCTCGAGTGGAAACTTAGTACTTGAGTAGGTTGAGGAAATAATCGAGTAGTTTTACTCGAGTGGTTGAAGAAGTACTCGAGTGGGCAGTAGAAGTACTCGAGTGGATCATTGTGTTACTCGAGTCATAAAGTCTGAATTTGAAAAATTTCAACTTTTGATGAATTTCTTGATCTCTGACCTTTGTAGTGAGTCCACCCTCTCTAATCTTCTTTGTTGAGCATTCGAAGTTCTGTTTTAAAGAATGTGAACTTGGCCTCGTCCAGCGACTTTGTGAATATGTTTGCAATTTGCCTGTCTGTAGGGACATACTGTAGATCAATGTCCCCATGCTCCACATGCTCCCAGATGAAGTGGTACCACATCTCTATGTGCTTTGTCCGGCTGTGAGAGATTGAGTTGTTGGCTATTGCAATCGCGATAGAGGAGTCACAAAACAAAGGGATGTTTTGGACATGGAGATCGTAATCTTCCAGCCGATTCTTTATCCATAGCAGTTGTGCACAAAAACTGCCTGCATAGATATACTCTAACTCGGCTGTTGACATTGCAACACAATTCTGCTTCTTGCTACTCCAGGAAATCAGCCTTCTTCCAAGGAATTGGCAAGTCCCGCAAGTGCTCTTCGTGTCGTCTTTGCTACCTGCAAAATCTGCATCTGAAAAACCAATTAGCTCGCTATCATTACTTCTTGGGTACTATAAGCCAAGATTTGGTGTACCTTTAAGGTTTCTCAAAATCCGCTTTGCAGCAGCATAGTGAGATTCCTTAGAGTTCACTTGAAATCTAGTACAGACACATGTTGAGAACATTATGGCTGGTCTACTGGCAGTAAGGTAGACCAAGAATCCAATTATGCTTCTGTACTTGGTTTCATCAAAAGGTTTCCCTTTCTCATCCTTATCCAGAGACGTGGTTCAACCCATTGGAGTCCTCAAAGAGGTTGCGTTCTCCATTCCGAATTTCTTAATTAGCTCTTTGGTGAACTAATCTGCGAGATGAAAATTCCATCTTCAGAATTTTTCACTTGAAACACTAAGAAATACTTCAGCTCACCCATACTACTCATTTCAAACTTCCCTTGCATAAGTTTAGAAAGATTCTTACAGAGGTTGTCGTTAGTAGAGCCAAAAATAATGTCCTCGACATAGATTTGCAATAGAAAAATCTTACCTTTTATTTCCCTAAGAAATAATGTCTTATCTATCTTTTCCCTTGTGAACTTATTCTCAAGAAGAAAGCTAGACAGCGTCTCATATCAAGCTCGAGGTGCTTGTTTCAAACCATATAATGCTTTATGTAATAAATAAACATAATCGGGAAAGTTAGAATCAACGAAACCTGGAGATTGTTCCACATACACCTCTTCCATTATGTCACCATTAAGGAAGACAGACTTCATATCCATTTGATAGATAGTGAAGCCCTTAAGAGCGGCATATGCTAGGAATAACTTGATTGCCTCCAGCCTTACCACTGGAGCGTACGTCTGATCAAAGTCGATTCCTTATTCTTGACGATATCCTTTGGCGACGAGTCTGATCTTGTTCTTTATGATCGTTACATCCTCATCCATCTTGTTCCTATAGACCCACTTTGTCCCAATGACATTCTTACCTTTGGGTCTTGTAACAAGTTTCCATACTTGACAGTGCTTGAACTGATTTAGTTCTTCCATCGCCATTATCCAAGATGTGTCTGAGTTTACTTCCTTAAACTTTTTCAGTTCAACCTGTGAGAGAAAACTCAAATACAAATTCTCGTTAGTTGTACCTCTACGAGTTCTGACACCATCCCGAGGATCTCCTATGATTTATACCACTAGGTGATCCTTCAGATGTTTGAGCTCTAGAGTTCTTGCATCTGGAACTTCTTCTTCAATCACCAGAGTGACTTCATCAACTTGGATGATTTCTTCTTCTTGATCATCAACATCTCCAATCAGGGTTGGAGTGGTGATCTTGATGAACTTTTCACCTTTTTCTTCAGTCAACTTGGATGATTTCTTCATCTACGAGTTCTAAAGAAGTCTTCTTGTCCCGGTCATGTGCCGAGAGCTTCCATTGTCCACATACCAGATAAGCATTTTGGTGGTCTTTGGACATAGCTGCAATTACAAATCAATTTGCCTTAGGAACCCAAATACGTTTGGATCCTTGGTCTCTTGTTTGAACACTCCCCCTAGGAGTATTAGCATTATAAGTGGTCTTTCTCATATTGATAACATTAGGAGTTGCAAAATTCCTGGGATTAAACCAACAGTCAATGGCAAAGTGACCAATCTTGCCACAACATCAACAGTCAAACCTGTTGTATATTGGCCTTAGATTCTCCTGCTTGACCTTTTGAGATGGTGGTCTAGTAGGGGCAGCATTCTTGGAGGAAGAAGCTTCATGGTGACGACAATCACATGATTTCTTCTCCTTCAATGGCCTTTCCACAATAGACTTTACTTTCGGTGCTTTCTTAATGTTATCACTACAATTATAAGGGCCATAGCTCTGAAGAGCGATTTCTTCATAAGGTGCTTTGAAGACACTCTCACCAAAGTTTTTTGGGTGAGTCCATCCTTAGTAACGATACTTGGGCTCTACATAAGTAGGCCTAGCGAAGTGACCGTAGGATGAGTCAAGATCAAACTCGTTTGTTGGAAATATGACTTTCTTGAACGAAGTCTGATCTTTAGGGGATTTCCCCTTCTCTTTGGCCAAAGCCTTCTTGGCCACCTTATTCTTTCTTTGAGCTTTATTCCTCCTAGAATATTTACTAGGAGCTTCCACATGGCGTAGCCCAGCACCTTTGGCCTTAGCTGAGAATTCAGCAATGAAAGGAAGAAATGTCTTGGGCTTCGAGAAGCTTTCGACAAGTTTCTTTTCAGCAGCGAGTTGTTCTTCCAACTCTTTGATAATTTTCTCTTTTAAGTCTAGGTGCTCAAGAGCCTTGTTGTATTATTCAATAGAAGTACTGAAGTTCTCTTTGAGTGAGTCCATCTTAGTGATTTCCTCTCTCAAAGCGCTCTCTTCAGCTTTCAGAGACTTTATCTCTTTAGCTTGAGTTTTCATGAGTTGTTGACATTTGTCGTAAGCCTTGATTAACTCGTTGTACTGGGCCATGAGTTCAGACTCATCGTCAGAAGAGCTGTCCTCATGATCATGATCAGAAACATCATATTCAGAGAGCGGAGTGTGAGAGTTTACCTTCCCAGTGAAATGGGGCTCTTGTTCATCATCAGTCTGAGCCAGGAGCCCAAAGTAGGCTTCTTCTTCTTCACTCAACTCAGATGAGTTGGAGTCGCTGAGAGTTTTGCCCTTCTTGGATATAAGTCACTTTTCTGTCAACTTCTTATTGTATGGGGACTTTTTTCCTCTCTTTCCACCCTCCTTGTGGGGGAAATCAACAATGATATAACCTGGCTTATTACAATAGTAATAAATGATCTCAGTAGAAATATGTTTGTTCGGTTTAGTAGTATACCTGTCATAGCTGCTTGAGCCTTTCCTGTGTCGATCACCCTTATGTCGTGATCTTCTGTAGGAGGCATACTTGCCTTTCCACTACTTCTTTTTGTTCAAGAATTTCTTGAACTGTCGTGAGAGTAGAGAGAACTCTCCTTCAGATAGCTCTGAGCCTGAAGTACTTGGCTCCGAGGTTTCTTCTTCACTTACTTCTTATGCTAGGGCAGGAGAGGCAGCCTTGGACTTCCTTGAGGTGTCTGCCTTGAGAGCAACAGGCTTCTCCTTGGTTGAAGACCTGCTCTTCTCTTCTTCAGCTTTTCTTGTATTGAGTTGCAGCTCATATGACATAAGCTTCCCGAAGAGATTCTGCGGATCTATCTCAGCTAGCTTTCCAAATTCTTGGATAGCACAAACATTGTTATCTCATTCCTTAGTTAGGGATCTCAAGAACTTATCATTTAGTTCTCCGTTGGTGAAGACTCGGCCGTAGACTCTTAGGTCGTTGACTATGTTGAAGAAGTTTTCAAAAGTGTCAGCAATGGTATCCTTGGGTCCTTGTCGGAAGGCTTCATATTTCTGATTCAGAAGGGATCTTCTATCATCCCTAACTTCTTCTGTGCCTTCCATTAAGGTGACGAGGGACAACAACATCTCCTTGCAGACTAGCAGTGGATCAGGTTCTGTAACATAGAGTCATCAACTGCACTTGCTATAATATTCTTGGCTTTCTTGTCTAAAGACACAAGAGCAATCTCGTCTTTGTTGAGATCCATCAATTTATTCAGAACCTTCTTTGTTGGATCTATAGTGGAGATGATCATCGGAACGTAAGGACCTTCTTCAACGATCATGAAGATCCTTGGATCCACAGCTTCCATGAAAAATCTAATTCTCTCTTTCCACATGAAAAAGTTATTTTTTGTGCACAATGGAAGCTTGGCAAAATCGTTAGCCTTGTCCATGCTTCGAAGATCTCAAAAGACAACTAGAGACGGATCTGATCAAGGTGTTAACATTTTAGTGATCAACCTCTCTTTGATACTAATTGAAAGTAATTCAGTTGTCTACCTAAATCACCTAGATGGGGGTGAATAGGTGATTTGTGCGTCTTTTTGCGGAATAAAAATTAGAGATCTATTCACACAAAAATGTACCAAGCAATCACAGACGACAAGAGATTTATAGTGGTTCCCCAACCTTGGGTATGTCCACTTTCCACTCACCGATCTAACAAAGCACTAGATTCAGTTACTCCAATATCTCGGATTGAAAACCAATCCTACGCCTTGGAACAAAGTTCCTACAATCTTGATCCATAACACGGATCTACACTCGGAAGATAAAAACTTCCTACAACTCTGAGACAAAAGATCCTACACTCAGAGAAGAATCTCCTACAAGAATAAATGTAGAAAATATGAAATACAAACAGAATATTTCTCAGAACTGGAAAATCTCGGCCTAGGTCTTCTTCCTTTGATCTTTGCGGCTTTTTCAGAAAATGTTGGAGAAGAAAACTCGGCAAGATCTGTATCTGGAATTTCTTTGACTCAAACGATCTGAGAGATGATGAAGAGTTGAAGAGAAATCTCGATTTGTAAGTCAACCATGATCTGAATCTTCTTGGTCGAAAACCCTAGGCGATCTGCACCAAGATCGGCGGCAGTGGCTTCCGTTTTTGGATAGAGAGAATTTCGATTCAGATTTCTTAAGAATAAATCTTGACAGCTTGTTGTTAGGGTTAAACGATTTGATAAGACCATATATAAGATCACACTAATGGTCATAATTAGCATTAATGATGTACACGTGGACCAATCACGTCAAGGTATTTGAAAATCCCATCGATTATGGACTTAGTAAAATTCTGGAAAAGATTTCTGATTTACTCGAGTAAAAGATGAGCTACTCGAGTACAAATATGATTACTCGAGTGGATGGAAGCAAACTACTTGAGAAGAAGTCCTTGAGGAAATTCTGAACAAAATTTGTAATCACTCGAGTGAGATAAGAAACACTTGAGTGCTAGAAGTATTACACGAGATGTGGAGATGTACTACTCGAGTACTAGAAGGATTACTCGAGAGAAAAACTTAGCAAGTTTTCTGGGAGAAGAATTCTGGTAACTCGAGTACTGAAACAGGACTACTCGAGTAGTAGAAAGACTACTCGAGTACATGAACAACTACTCGAGTATAAGACTAAGAAAAATTCTGAGAGATAAAAATCTGATCACTCAAGTATTGGAGCTGGGCTACTCGAGTAGTAGATAGACTACTCGAGTACATGAACTTGACTACTCGAGTGGGGTAACAATAACACGAGAACTATCCTTCTGTAACTCGAGACAAAGTACTTATCTACTCGAGAGGTTAACATGACTACTCGAGTAAAGTACTTATAATAAATTCTGAGAGCAAAACCGATAACCCGAGAATAAGAGAAAGTGTACTCGAGTAATGGACATGGACACTCGAGATCTATGTTCAGGCTACTCGAGAACCATTTCCCTTACTTGAGTTCAGATAGACTTACTCGAGTATTTACTAAGTGTTCAACTCAAGTGCTTATCATTCTACTCGAGTGAAATACATAGAAATATTTTGGTTCAAGAAGATTTTCCTTTCTTTAATAAAATCAGCAACACTTCTTTCTCCAATCAATCCTAGTGCTTGAGACATAAAGTGTATCCCAATAGAGAGGCTACACATGTGTCAAAACCATGGATCACACAATGAGGGATTACATTGTATGGTCTTATGTTTGGTGACCCATTGTAGACAGACATTGGTCTACACTTGACAATTTAGTCCTGCGAACACATAACTCAAACAAGACATCAAATACAAATTAATTCATCTTAGTTCAAGGGTGATTTCATCAAATCTGGGTTATTGTTGATACAATACCCAACACTTGTCGACATCTACACTGATTTGAAAAGAGCAGACATCTTCACCAAACCCTTGGATGAGAGGAACCATCTGTTCTTTATCAATCAACTAGGTATGATGATAAATGGAGAAGACTTAATTTAAATTTGTCTGTGGTCGAAGAATTTTTCAAAGTTCGTCGAACGGAGATCGACGATCAGATATCACTTCTTGAGAAAATTCGTCGACCTGAGATCGATGAACTCTCGGTGTGAATTTATTTTTGTCGAACTGAGATCGACGATTTTGCTTCAGAAAAATTTCGTCGACCTGATAATGACGAAATGTTTTCACCTCTTCTGACTGAGATCGACGATATTATCTCTTCATGAAATTTTTCGTCGACCTCAGATCGAAGAATTTTTATTTTTCGCCGGACAGAGCCCGACGCTTCATATTCTGAAAACTTTATAACTAGGTTTTCTTTGAGCTCCGTCCCGTGCTTTCTGTTCCCTTGCACTTGATCTCTTTTTTCATTTTGCAGGACAACAATGGCGATTCCAGAACTTTCTCTCTCAAGCATGAGGTTTTACATAGGATTTGACATCGATTTCGACTCATTTCGTCATTCAGATCCCATCTTCATGGCCATTCTGCAATTATTTGAAGATCATCATCTAAAGGCCTTCATGACCACAAGAATCAAGCTGGCAGTAACCAAAATAAAAGAATGGGTTTACTCTTCAACTACTCCTGATGCAGACACAGTGACAGACACCTTCTCAGGGAATCAGGTTACACTAACCCCCACCGTCTTAACAGAGATTTTCGGTTTGGTTAATGGAGATGAAGATATTGAAATGTATAGTATTGAATACGATAATATGTTGATCAAAATGGGTCATTCTGAAGGAAACACTAACAAACTACTTAAGAAGAATTTGTTTGCTGAATACAAATTCCTTGCTGATGTTGTTGGGAAAGTTTTGATGTGCAAACACACAGCCCATGACTACATTATCAGGCACCAGTTCTTGGTGATGTGTGCTGTGGTGAATAAGAAAGTAGTGAACTGGGGAAAACTACTATTTGATTTGATCAAAAAGAAAAATACTAAGAAAGAGGTATGTTTTGGGAGAATTTTAGGCCTTTTCCTCCAGGCCAAGGCTTCTGAAATACTGGCCTCTCAGACCATATTCATTAATGCCTCCAAACGGCTCATATGTGCCCTATTTTGGAGATGGGAGAGGACCATCACTAAGCCATCCAAGGCTTCCTCCTCTTCCAGGACTTCTGAGAGCACTAGGGCAGTAACAACCACTCCTCCACCTCCAGAAGATGCCCTTCCCTCCACCAGAATTCCCTCACCTACTACACAACAACAAGCATCCTCACTTATCCCTCCTATTTCACCTCCTCCTGTACCATCACGTCCACACTCTCCCATAGTTATTCATGAGGATATTCCTTCTCCACCTCCTCAATCTCCACCTCAAACTTATATCTCTGACATACCATCTACCTCTCAACCATCCTTCAATCTACTGTCCCGTCAACCATCTCCACATAAATCTCCAATTCAGGACACCACCTCCATACCCACTACCACAGTTCCCACTTCTACCACTGACATTCTATCCATTCCCCATTACACATTTCCACACTATACCCACATAGACTTCTCATATACCTTCTCTGTGTGTTCAAATTGTGGACATCACAATCCTTATACATCTTTTGCTCCTGAACCCCTCTACCGAAAGTTTTCTGATATAGTAAAATACCTTCTTATTTTCATCTCAACAACTCTGGAGCAACTCATAGCAACTGCTATTGCTCCTCTTTCTGCTTCCATTTCCTCTCTCTCTACTCAAATTTCTGCTCTCTCTGCTGTCCCTTCTTCTGGGGGGCTGTCTTCAGGGCCCTCTGAACCCAGCCAGGGGGAGATGCTATATGAAGAAGCAGCTCCAGCTGCAGAAGTCCCAGATATTGGAAATGAAGCTCCAGTAGCAGCAGATTCTGACATTATTGATGATTCAACACCTCCAATAGAAATAATTGATTAAATTGGTTCTGATACAGATATGGCTGATACAATAGCAGAAATAATCACTATTGGTGTTTTCTTTTTAAATCTCACAGTCAATTTAGTTTCTTTACTGCATTCTTTTGATTCAGTGTACAGATATACTCTACCCAGTTCTGTTACTCCATGTTCTAGAGCTATTGTACCTTACTCTGCTCCAGTAAGTCCTAAAGTTGTAGAATTACTAAAGGCAAGTTTTGCAGTTAAAGATATTGCTGACCCAGTTTCTGTGCGCAAGGCCTTCTCTCCACCAACCTTTGACTGGTGTGAGTCTCCTATGCCAGACCTAGATGGCATCTTATTTGCTGACATGGAAGAAGAGCAAGGAGATCAGACTGCTTTTGAAAGTGTTGAAGAGCCAATAATTCCAGTACAGCCTCAGGCTGAGAAGCTGGTCTCTAAAGAAGTTCTAAACGAGATTGATGATCTATATGAAAATCCACCTGGTTCATCTGATGATGATTCTGATGATTCTGATTATTCTGATCCAAAAAACATAAAATCCAAGAAGAGAAAAGCTCCTGCAAAGACTGTTCCTAAGCCTAACCTGACTGCTGACACACCTTACTACATCCTAAATAATATCACACCTTATCCAGGTATGCCTAGATGGATGTGGCTGTCTAAAAATGAGCATAAAGCTAGGAAGAAGAGTAGGAGATACTCTACTCCTCAAAGGAACTGGAGAGGACCTCCTCCTCCTCCTATAGGTGCTAATAGAGATGTTTCTCAATCCACTTGAAGTGTTACAAAGACTCAGAAGCCTGCTTCAACCACTTCTCAACATCAAAGACCATCCTCTCACAGATCTTCTAGTCCTTTTGGAAAATACAGTCAATGCAGCCCTCCATAGTTTTGTTATCAATGCCAGTCTCAACAGTCTATACCATCAACTAATTTTCAACAGGGATCTATTATTTTCAGAAACCCTCAAAAGTCTACTCAGGATGCTTCTAAAGCTGATCTAGAGAGACTCCCTCTCCAACTTATGAACCTGAGTTAGATCCTAACTTTAGAATGACTAGATTTCATGAATTGATTGGACTGTCTCAGATGAATAAAGTAAGACAAGAAGGATCAGATCCTTCATAATTCAGCACAATGTCTACCTTCAGGCAAAAAGAACTTGATAAATTTCAGGCAGACAGACAGTTATTTGATCGAAATGAGTATATGAAGGCACATCCTGAAGTAGTTGTTCCCAGAGCCTCAACTATTACAATTCTTGGAGCTCAAGATATGAAAATGACTCAAAGGGGAGCTACAGATGCACACTGGAAAATTGTGTTTTCCAAACCTTCATCTGCTCTTCCCTCTAAGAACTCTTGAACATTTATCTCTTTGAGACATATACATATGTATTTCACTTAGCTATATTATATCTGCTGATTAGTTTAAAATTCTGTCAGATATTTATATTGCTTTATGTTTTTTATTTTTATGTTTTAGTGACCTCACACAAATATGGGGAGATTGTTGTATCCCTAGTTTGGATTTGGTCTAAGGTTCACTATTTGGTTTTGACCCATCATGTATATCCTAGGGTCAATTTGTTAGTTCTAAGGTTAAGGACAGTCTGACTAGGATTATGAAAGAAGGGGGTAGACCTGATTTACTCTAGGCGGGATGAATAGAGTAATTAAAATTTCTGGCTATTTTTAATTTATATTAGAGTAATAAAATAGGTGATATTATAGTAGTATAACAGAAAACATAAATAAGCTAAACTATCATAGCAAAGCAAGAACAGAAAAAAAATAGGCAACCAGACAACACAAGAAATTTATAGTGGTTCCCCAAACTGGGTACATCCACTCTTCTACCACCTTGGTAGGAATCCACAATCAAATTTTTGATCAGGTGACTGTCACCACAAGATCTATTTATAGGGAGATCTCACAACCCTTTTAGCTTTTGATCAGGTTCCCAAAAATCAAGAATAAACTTTTGAAGGGAGTTAATAAACCCTTTGTACAGGAGGTTAAGAGAGAGTTGATGGTGTCTTCTCTTTCTTTAATCAACAGAGAAGACTAGTGGATTGTTGTTGTCAAAGCTCCTTCTAAAATGTCTTGGAGCCTTGCTCAGGGTGTAGGTCTTCAGCCTTGTTAGGAAATGATGTCCACGAACTTATGACTGATTCAGAGTTTGCTGTCCTTGAATATTCATGGAGTAGAAGTTGAAGAAGACTCTTCATATTTGATTGGTGTTCTTCTTCAATCTTCAGTAAGAGCAAGGGGAAAATAAGTTGTTTTCTGCGCAGAGATGTAACAGATATTCTTCTGTATGTTTCTGTAATTCTTCTCTATTAGTTCCTTATATTACTGTTGTGTATTGCTGCTGTCTGAAAAGAGAAAACCCCTTTTATATTCTGCTGTCGAATTCTCCTTTGAAATTTGAATTCCAAAAACATTAATTGTTGATTGCCTGGAGAATGAAAACAGCTTGGAGAATATTTTCTTTAATGAGTTTCCCCAACTGTCCCAATAAATTAAGCAAGTAATTAACCCTGATAAAGACCATAATTAATGCTGCCAATAACGGATATATTCAGGGGAATATATGCATTAATTACTTAGGAAATCACTGCTAAATAATATATGGAATTAACGACAGAAATGACAAAAAAATAACTTCTAATTCTGGCACTAGAAAGAAATTGTCAAGCTCTGAACAGATTTCGTCGATCGGAGATCCAAGTTCGTCGAGATAAGAAATCCTGTTTGTCGACCTGTGCTCAACGAACTGCATTCTGGAAATATCTTGCCAAATCTGCATTCATAGTTCGTCGAGCAGAGAATCTGTCTTCGTCGAGCTGAGTTCAGCGAAAATAATCTGGAAAGAATCTGTTGAAGCTGAACTCCAGATTTCGTCGATCTGAGCTCGAATATCGTCAAGCTCAACTCAGAGAATTAACTCCGAGTTTGTCGATCTGCGATCGACGATCCTTGAGCTAAGTTCGAAGAATTTCAAACTGATAAATTAAAGTCTGGATTCTTCTAAGTCTTTAGTCTCCTGAAGTCTTCTGCTGGCTGGTCCATGAAGGTTGAATCTAATGACTAGCCTAAACTCTAAGACTCAAATACTTGACCCTGGCTATACAATATGGGTCAAACTCATCCTAATTAGTTAACCTAGATCAAATCCAACTAGGGATCCAACAATCTCCTCCTATTTTGGTGAGGTCACTAATATAAACAAAAGAAAATAATCACAAAGCTAAAATCAAATATATCTGGAAGAAAATTTAAAAAGATCCAGCAGATATGTACATAACAGTAGGTTTGTGACAGTTTTAATCAGATAGAGTTCAGGAATATAAAATCTAAACAGAATATTCAATTGTTCTTCTTGGTCTTTTCTTTATCAGCTTTGTCAAAATTTTCAGAGGGCTGTCTGAATTTGATTTCTCTGTTGGGATTGACAACTTCTCTTTTTGACTAGAGGAGGAAGAGAAACTCATCCTCTTCCCCAGGAGAGTTGAATCAAGCAGTAAAGGGTGGCCCTTGGCTTCCCTATGCCATGGATGTCTTTCTCCCTCATTCTCTCTCTTCTCCATTAAAGTGAAATGAAGCTTTTGTCTCTCCTTATCTCCAAGGCTGAATTTGATGATTAATTCAGCCTAATGGCACCACACTAACTCATATTATTAATTAACATGAGGTTAGCCTAAGAGGGGGAATTGGGCTTGAGCTTCGGTTAGCCCATTTGAGCTAGTTTGACCTAGTATTAGGATAGAGTTGACCTTGGTCAACGTGACCATTTGGGTTGACCCCAATGGATCTTTGGTGACCCATTGGCCTCCACTAAAGTGTAGGAATGCTTGGGTAGGGTTGGTTGGGCATCTTGGAGGTCACTTGACCCTTAGTTAGGGCACTTTGACCATTTTAGTGTTAGGGTTGACTTAGGTTATCCTAGCCTCTTTGGTTGACCCCAATGGGTCCTTAGTGACCCATTGGCCTCCCTTAGGGCTTGGGATGGTCTAAGTGGGTCCCTTTGGCCAAGGGGATGTCAATTGGCCATGTGTGAGCTTAGTTTGACCTAATCAGGGCTGAATTTGATCTCTTTTTCATTTTGCAGGACAACAATGGCGATTCTAGAACTTTCTCTCTCAAGCATGAGGTTTTACATGGGCTTTGACATCGATTTCGACTCATTTCGTCATTCAGATCCCATCTTCATGGCCATTTTGCAATTACTTGAAGATCAACATCTAAAGGCCTTCATGACCACAAGAATCAAGCTGGCAGTAACCAAAATAAAAGAATGGGTTTACTCTTCAACTACTCCTGATGCAAACACAATGACAGACACCATCTCAGGGAATCAGGTTACACTAACCCCCACCGTCTTAATAGAGATTTTCGGTTTGGTTAATGGAGATGAAGATATTGAAATGTATAGTATTGAATACGATAATATGTTGATCAAAATGGGTCATTCTGAAGGAAACCCTAACAAACTGCTTAAGAAGAATTTGTTTGCTGAATACAAATTCCTTGCTGATGTTGTTGGGAAAGTTTTGATGTGCAAACACACATCCCATGAATACATTACCAGGCACCAGTTCTTGGTGATATGTGCTGTGGTGAATAAGAAAGTAGTGAACTGGGGAAAACTACTATTTGATTTGATCAAAAAGAAAAATACTAAGAAAGAGGTATGTTTTGGGAGAATTTTAGGCCTTTACCTCCAGGCCAAGGCTTCTGAAACACTGGCCTCTCAGACCATATTCATTAATGCCTCCAAACGGCTCATATGTGCCCTATTCTGGAGATGGGAGAGGACTATCACTAAGCCATCCAGGGCTTCCTCCTCTTCCAGGACTTCTGAGAGCACTACGGCAGTAACAGCCACTCCTCCACCTCCAAAAGATGCCCTTCCCTCCACCAGAATTCCCTCACCTACTCCACAACAACAACCATCCTCAATTATCCCTCCTATTTCACCTCCTCCTGTACCATCACGTCCAAACTCTCCCATAGTTATTCATGAGGATATTCCTTCTCCACCTCCTCAATCTCCACCTCAAACTTATATCTCTGACATACCATCTACCTCTCAACCATCCTTCAATCTACTGTCCCCTCAACCATCTCCACATAAATCTCCAATTCAGGACACCACCTCCATACCCACTACCACAGTTCCCACTTCTACCACTGACATTCTATCTATTACCCCTTCCATATTTCCAGACTATACCAACACAGACATCTCATATGCCTTCTCTGTGTGTTCAAATTGTGGACATCACAATCCTTATACATCTTTTGCTCCTGAACGCCTCTACCGAAACTTTCCTGATATATCAAAAGACCTTCTTATTTTCATCTCAACAACTCTGGAGCAACTCATAGCAACTGCTATTGCTCCTCTTTCTGTTTCCATTTGCTCTCTCTCTACTCAAATTGCTGCTCTCTTTGTTGTCCCTTCTTCTGGGGGGCTGGCTTCAGGGCCCTCTGAACCCAGCCAGGGGGAGATGCTATATGAAGAAGCAGCTCCAGCTGCAGCAGTCCCAGATATTGGAAATGAAGCTCCAGTAGCAGCAGATTCTGACATTATTGATGATTTAGCCCCTCCAATAGAAATAATTGATTTAATTGGTTCTAATATAGATATGGCTGATACAATAGCAGAAATAATCATTGTTGGTGTTTTCTTTTTAAATCTCACAGTCAATTTAGTTTCTTTACTGCATTCTTTTGATTCAGTGTACAGATATACTCTACCTAGTTCTGTTACTCCATGTTCTAGAGCTATTGTACCTTACTCTGCTCCAGTAAGTCCTAAAGTTGTAGAATTACTAAAGGCAAGTTTTGCTGTTAAAGATATTGCTGACCCAGTTTTTGTGCACAAGGCCTTCTCTCCACCAACCTTTGACTGGTGTGAGTCTCCTATGCCAGACCTAGATGGCAACTTATTTGCTGACATGGAAGAAGAGCAAGGAGATCAGACTGCTTTTGAAAGTGTTGAAGAGCCAATAATTCCTGTACAGCCTCGGGCTGAGAAGCCGATCTCTAAAGAAGTTCTGAAAGAGATTGATGATCTATATGCAAATCCACCTGGTTCATTTGATTATGATTCTGATGATTCTAATCCAAAGGAAGATAAAATCGAAGAAGAGAAAAGCTCTTGCTAAGGCTGTTCCTAAGCCTAACCTGACTGCTGACACACCTTACTACATCCTAAATAATATCACACCTTATCCAGGTATGCCTAGATTGACATGGCTATCTAAAAATGAGCAAAAAGCTAGGAAGAAGAGTAGGAGATACTCTACTCCTCAAACGAACTAGAGAGGACCTCCTCCTCCTCCTATAAGTGCTAATAGAGATGTTTCTCAATCCACTTGAAGTGTTACAAAGACTAAGAAGCCTACTTCAACCACTTCTCAACATCAAAGACCATCCTCTCACAGATCTTCTAGACCTTTTGGAAAATACAGTCAATGCAGCCCTCCATAGTTTTGTTATCAAAGCCAGTCTCAACAGTCTATACCATCAACTAATTTTCAACAGGGATCTATTATTTTCAGAAACCCTCAAAAGTCTGCTCAGGATGCTTCTAAAGCTGATCTAGAGAGACTCCCTCTCCAACTTATGAACCTGAGTTAGATCATAACTTCAGAATGACTAGATTTCATGAATTGATTGGACTGTCTCAGATGAATAAAGTAAGACAAGAAGGATCAGATCCATCATAATTCACTACAATGTCTACCTTCAGGCAAAAAGAACTTGATAAATTTCAGGCAGACAGACAGTTATTTGATCGAAATGAGTATATGCAGGCACATCCTGAAGCAGTTGTTCCCAGAGCCTCAACTATTACAATTCTTGGAGCTCAAGATATGAAAATGACTCAAAGGGAAGCTACAGATCCACACAGGAAAATTGTGTTTTCCAAACCTTCATCTGCTCCTCCCTCTAACAACTCTTGAACATTTATCTCTTTGAGACATATACATATGTATTGCACTTAGCTATATTATATCTGCTGATTAGTTTAAAATTCTGTCAGATATTTATATTGCTTTGTGTTTTTTATTTTTATGTTTTAGTGACCTCACCCAAATATGGGGAGATTGTTGGATCCCTAGTTTGGATTTGAGCTAAGGTTCACTATTTGGTTTTGACCCATCATGTATAGCCTAGGGTCAATTTGTTAGTTCTAAGGTTAAGGACAGTCTGACTAGGATTATGAAAGAAGGGGGTAGACTTGATTTACTCTAGGGGGGTGAATAGAGTAATTAAAATTTCTGGCTATTTTTAATTTATATCAGAGTAATAAAATAGGTGATATTATAGTAGTATAACAAAAAACATAAATAAGTTAAACTATCACAGCAAAGCAAGAACAAAAAGAAAATAGGCAACCAGACAACACAAGAAATTTATAGTGGTTCCTTAAACTGGGTACATCCACTCTTCTACCACACTGATAGGAATCAACAATCAAGTTTTTGATCAGGTGACTGTCACCACAAGATCTATTTCCAGGGAGATCTCACAACCCATTGAGCTTTTGATCAGGTTCCCAAAAACCAAGAATAAACCTTTGAAGGGATTTAATAAACCCTTTGTACAGGAGGTTAAGAGAGAGTTGATGGTCTCTTCTCTTTCTTTAATCAACAAATAAGACTAGTGGATTGTTGTTGTCAAATCTCCTTCTGAAATGTCTTGGAGCTTTGCTCAGGGTGTAGGTCTTCAACCTTGTTATGAAATGATGTCCAGAAACTTCTGACTGATTCATAGTTTGTTGTCCTTGAATATTCTTGGAGCAGAAGTTGAAGAAGACTCTTGATATTTGATTGGTGTTCTTCTTCAATCTTCAGTAAGAGCAAGGGGAAAACAGGTTGTTTTCTGCACAGAGAAGTAACATATATTCTTCTGTATGTTTCTGTAATTCTTCTCTATTAGTTCCTTGTATTACTGTTGTGTATTGCTGCTGTCTGAAAAGAGAAAAACTCTTTTATATTCTGCTGTCGAATTCTCCTTTGAAATTTGAATTCCAAAAACATTAATTGTTGATTGCCTGGAGAATGAAAATGGCTTGGAGAATATTGTCTTTAATGAGTTTCCCCAACTGTCCCAATAAATTAAGCAAGTAATTAACCCTGATAAAGACCATAATTAATGCTGCCAATAACGGCTATATTCAGGGGAATATATGCATTAATTACTCAGGAAATCACTGCTAAATAATATATGGAAATAAGGACAAAAATGACGGAAAAATAACTTCTAAGTCTCGCACTAGAAAGAAATCATCGAGCTCTGAACAGATTTCATCGACCGGAGATCCAAGTTCGTCGAGATAAGAAATCCTGTTCGTCGACCTGTGCTCAGCGAACTGCATTCTGGAAATATCTTGCCAAATATGCATTCATAGTTCGTCGAGCAGAGAATCTATCTTCGTCGAGCTGAGTTCAGCGAAAATAATCTGGAAAGAATCTGTTGAAGCTGAACTCCAGATTTTATCGATCTGAGCTCGAATATCATCGAGCTCAACTCAGAGAATTAACTTTGAGTTCGTCGATCTGCTATCGATGATCGTCGAGCTGAGTTCGAAGAATTTCAAACTGATAAATTAAAGTCTGGATTCTTCTAAGTCTTTAGTCTCCTGAAGTCTTCTGCTAGCTGGTCCATGAAGGTTGAATCTAATGACTAGCCTAAACTCTAAGACTCAAAGACTTGACCCTGGCTATAGAATATGTGTCAAACTCATCCTAATTAGTGAACCTAGATCAAATCCAACTAGGGATCCAACAATCTCCCCCTATTTGGGTGAGGTCACTAATATAGACAAAAGAAAAAAATCACAAAGCTAAAATAAAATATATCTAGCAGAAAATTTAAAAAGATCCAGCAGATATATACATAACAGTAGCTTTGTGACAGTTTTAATAAGATAGAGTTCAGGAATATAAAATCGAAACAGAATATTCAATTGTTCTTCTTGGTCTTTTCTTTATCAGCTTTGTCAAAATTTTCAGAGGGCTGTCTGAATTTGATTTCTCTGTTGGGATTGGCAACTTCTCTTTTTGACTAGAGTAGGAAGAGAAACTAATCCTCTTCCATAGGGGAGTTGAATCAAGCAGTAAAGGGTGGCCCTTGGCTTCCCTATGCCATGGATGTCTTTCTCCCTCATTCTCTCTCTTCTCTATTAAAGTGAAATGAAGCTTTTGTCTCTCCTAATCTCCAAGGCTGAATTTGATGATTAATTCAGCCTAATGGCATCACACTAACTCATATTATTAATTAACATGAGGTTAGCATAAGAGGGGAATTGGACTTGACCTTCGGTTAGCCCATTTGAGCTAGTTTGACCTAGTATTAGGGTAGAGTTGACCTTGGTCAACGTGACCATTTCGGTTGACCCCAAGGGATCCTTGGTGACCCATTGGCCTCCACTAAAGTGTAGGAATGCTTGGGTAGGGTTGGTTGGGCATCTTGGAGGTCACTTGACCCTTAATTAGGGCACTTTGACCTTTTTAGTGTTAGGGTTGACTTAGGTCAACCTAGCCTCTTTGGTTGACCCCAATGGGTCCTTAGTGACCCATTGGCCTCCCTTAGGGCTTGGGAAGGTCTAGGTGGGTCCCTTTGGCCAATGGGATGTCAATTGTCCATGTGTGAGCTTAGTTTGACCTAATCAGGGCTTGTATTGACTTTGGTCAACTCGACCTTTTTAGTTGACCCTAGTGGGTCCCTATGGCTCCAATGGACCCTATAATAGGTTAGTGATGTTGTAGTGGTGTCATGGTGTCATGATCAAGCCCTATGATTATCCCTAAGCTAGTAATTGAGATTCTACTATTTGTAGAGCATAGTGATCTCACCTTCATTCATAGGTTCTCTTAGTCTTCTTGAGCTTCCTATGGTTTTGTCATGACCTAGTCATGATAAAACCACTCCTAGGGGTCTATTTGTCTGAGTAATGTTATAGTATCTCTCAAGTTGATTGAGTTCTTCTTCCATAGCCATAATCCAGTTGGGGTCTGAATTGGCTTCCTCATAATTTTTAGGTTCTACTTGAGAGAGAAAACTTGAGTATAAAACCTCATTGTGATGTCTACACCTAGTAGTCACTCATAGCCTGACATCACCTATTATTTGATCAATAGGATGATATCTAAGATGTCTAACTGCTACTAGTAAGTGCATACCTTCACCTATTTTTGTAGGAGTATTAGGATGATTCTCCTCCTCCCCTAAGCAGTTTTTGTATCTTCTATAGGAATTTCTATATTATCTCTACCGTGTAACGCTAGATCAGGTGAATCATCTATATTTAACTTTCGATCCTAGAGTGTACATCACCTAGACTAGAGTTGTTAGACATCACATTATATAAAATAGAAGTTTCATCAAAAACTACATTAACTGATTCTTCTACAACTTGATGTTTCAAGTTGTAGATTCTGTATGCTTTGCTATGAACATTATAGCCTACAAAAAGTGATTCTCTTCCTTGAACTAGAGACAGAGAGAGACATACACAAGAACAATATACAGCACACAGATAAGATATAGAATGACAATCATTCAAATTCTTCTCTGTGCAGAAAAAGAATCTGGTCTTCACCTTGACACTGCTGAAGAAGAAGAAGAACACACTTCCAAATCAAGAGTCTTCTTCATTCTTCACTCCAGGATTCTTCAAGGACAACAAATCTTCATCAGTCAAGAAGTTCCTGGATCACCTCTGGTTAAAGCTAAAGAAAGAAGACCCACTCATCCTGAAGCAAAGCTCCAATCTTCCTAAACAACTCTATAACTCAGGGGGAGCTTTGATAACATCAAAGATCCACTAGTCTTCTCAGTTGTATTTGAGAAAGAGAAGACACCATAACTCTCTCACCCCCTCACTGTACAAAGAGTTCTTTAACTCCCTTCAAAAGTTATTCCTTGGTTGCAAGTCACCTGATCAAAAGACTTGGGTTGGTTTTTGAGAACCTGATCAAAAGCTCATTGGTGGCAGTCACCTGATCAAAACCTTTAGTGGATTTCTACCATGGTGGTAGAAGAGTGGATGTACCCAGGTTGGGGAACTACTATAAAAATTCTTGTGTTGTCTGGTTGCCCTCTTTCCTTTTTGTCCTTGATGTGCCTGTGTTACTTAGATTAATTCTTACTGTGCCTGTGGTAGATTAGTGTATCTTAGGATTTCACTTTTATTTACAGCAAATTGGTATCATATAGCTGCACTACTCTGAAGTGTTTTTGTTAACAGCAAAAAGTTTTAAAGATTTAAAAGATACTCTATTCACCCCCCCACTCTAGAGTATTTCAGTTCTAACCCTCTCTTTCAATCGGTATCAGAGCAGTGTTTCTTTCGTTGTACATGTTAACCCTTGAACCAAAAGATCCTGTGTTAGATCTGATCTTTTATTTCTCTTAAGATTATATACACAACATGACACAGAACAAGGACTATGCAATCATTAGACCTCCAGTGTGCAACTTAAATAAGTTTGCCATCTGGAAGACAAGAATTAAACTATATATGAATTCCATTGATGAGGACATCTACAACTCTATTTTGGCAGGTCCTCCTCAATCAACTGCCTCTACATCTACAATAACCTCAAGCACACATGATGCTCCACCACCTGAGTGGACAGATGCATAGAAGAAGGCCAAGATTGCTGATGCAAAGGCCATGAACATTCTGGCTCAGACTATGTCTGATGATATTATCCAGAAGGTGGCTAAATGCACATCAGCAAAAGCTATTTGGGACTCTCTCAACCAAATGGTGGCTGGCTTTGCTGATGAAAGGAAAGACAAAAGATCAAATCTCTTGTCCCTGTATGAGAACTTCAAGAAGGATGAGTCAGAGTCTATTGCTGACATGTAAACCAGATTGAGCTCAAAAATCAATGAGCTGAAGACTTTGGATAAGGACATCACCCTTACTAAAGTAAATGATAAAATCCTCATGTGCTTCCCAAGCTCATGGGATTCAAGTATCTGGCCAATCAAGGAGGCCAGGAGCTTAAATGAGATTTCCACAGAATCTCTATTGGGAAAGTTCAAGTCTTATGAGCAGCTAATAAAGTCCAAAGAAGCAGTTGAATAAAGGACTCCTCCACCAGTAAGAAATGAGCACAACTTAGCATTCAATACTCCTGAAGAGACTGAAGCTTCAACAGTAAATGAAGAACTGATGAGTCTCTTTGCCAAGAGATTTTACAAAATGGCTAGAAAAGATTTCAGGAGAAAATCAACCAAGCAGGATGATAAGCCAAGGTATGACAAAAATACTACTAAAGAAGTAGTTTGTTTTGGCTGCAGGAAACCTGGCCACTTTCATCTCAGAGTGTCCATAGAATCAGAAGAAAGAAAGAAGAAGAGAGAAGGACTCCTAGAAGACAACAAAGTAGCAGGCTTTCCTCCAGCAAATACAAAAAGAAGGAGAAGGGCTTTGTTGCTGATACATGGAGTGAGACAGAAGATGAATCCACATCTTCCTAGTTCCAGTGAAGAGGAAGAAGAGGCAAGGGCCAAGGAAGTCTGCCTCATGGCCATCAATGCCTCCAGCAGTCAATCAGATGATGAAGAATCTGATAATGAAGGAGCTTCAGAATCATAAGCTGATCAGGTACTTTCATCTTTTGATTATAATTCTGATAGTTTCAAAATTGAATTTAAAACTATGTGCATTGACCTAATTAACTCTGAAAAGGAAATTAAAATACTTAGGAAAAGTCTGTCCAATCAAGAAAATCTGATGTCTGAAAACACTAAGTTAAAAGATGAACTAACACTAGCCAATGAACAAATTATTTCTTTAAAAACACAGCTATGTGAGGCTAAGCAACTTGAGAAATCTCTCAATGGGAGAAGCCTTAAGCCGATGGACATCACAAGCACAGTCAATGAGAGACTGAATGGACAAACTGGGCTTGGGTGCATCATCAAGTTTATCCTCCATACTTAAGAAGAACATATTATCCTCACCAAAAAAATTTGTTTCTGAAAAGGGTAAAGAAAAAGTAGATAATAACAATCCTAATAAAACTGAAATTACAAACAAAAACAAGAAAAGCAGAAAGAATAAGAAAAATAACAACCAAAACAATGTTCAGCAGTTTTCGTCGAACTCCGATCGACGAAACATGTACAGTTTGTCGAACTCCAGTCGACGAACTCAGAATGCAGATCTATATTATAATAATTTGTTGAACTACGATCGACGAAACCAGTATGGTTCGTCGACCAGAGATCGATGATTTTGGGGTTTAGAAAATGACTTCTATCATTCTCTGAATGGAGTTCAACGAACTCACCCCAATTCATCAAACTCAGGTCGATGAACGTACCAAAATTCGTCGAACGCAGATGACCTTAACAGAAACCTAAATTCTTCTAAAGCTTATAACAACCTAGGGAGAATATCAACCCATTCACCAAATGGATAATCCCTCCCAGAAGATATCACCCCTTAGGATACAAAAGCCAACCTAAGTGCTCTTACATTTCCAGCTTTTCTTATGTAAAGAAACAAGGACCCAAGGTAACACGGGTCAAGAACAACTAATTGTTTCCTTTACAGGTAAAGAGCTGTCCAGCTGTTAATCAAAAATGGTATCTGGATAGTGGATGCTCCAAGCATATGACTGGCAGCAAGGACAACTTAAATAACTACAAGTCTAAGCGGGGACCAAAGGTGATCTTTGGTGATTCAAAGTGTGGCCAGTCTGAAGGCTTTGGAGAAGTAAAAATTGGAGCAGTCACTTTCAAAAAGGTGACATATGTAAGTGGACTCAAGCATAACCTCATCTCCATAAGTCAACTATGTGATGAAGGTTATCAGGTACATTTTAACTCTAAATATTGTATTATTTCTAATAAAAAAAACAAACTATTTTAATTGGAAATAGACAAGGAAATATATATATAGTTGATTTTCATTCTGCAACTTCAGATATGTGCTTACTTAATATTGTTTGCAATCAAAATGATCTATGGACATAAAAGATTAGGACATGTTAATATGAAAAACATTGCTAGGTTATCTAAAGAAAACCTTGTGAGAGGTTTGCCATCTGGTCCTTACAAGAAGGAAGGCCTCTGCAGGGCTTGTCAACTAGGCAAGCAAACTAAATCTAGTTTTAAATCAGTTAATAAGAGTGATTCACCTAGGATCTTATACTTGCTACACATGGACCTTTTTGGACCTATTGCTGTACAAAGTTTATGAGGGAAATCTTATACTCTAGTTATTGTAGATGACTTCTCAAGATTCACTTGGGTGTTCTTTCTGAGATCTAAGTCAGATACATTCAAAGTTCTTACAGACTTTCTCAGGACCATACAGATTGAGACTCTACTCATGTTGCATTGATCAGAAGTGATCATGGTACAGAGTTTGAGTCTCTTCTTATGCATAAGTTATGTGAGAAGGAAGGTATCAGGCATTGCTTCTCAGCTCCTAGAACTCCTCAACAAAATGTGGTAGCTGAAAGGAAGAATAGAACCTTAATTGAAGTTGCAGGCACATTACTTGCAGATGCTTACATGCCCCCATCCTTTGGGCAGAGGCTGTAAGCACAACAAACTATGTATTGAACAGGAGTTTGATACATAAACTTAAGAATAAGACTCCATATAAATTGCTTAAAAGGAAGAAACCTAAAATCACCTATTTTAAAGTATTTGGTTGCATATGTTATATTCATAATAATAACAAGAAGTATATTAGAAAGTTTGAAGCTAAGGCTGAAGAGGGAATTTTTCTAGGATATTCCCAAGTCAGCAAAGCTTATAGGGTATTTAATAAATCTTCTTTAAAAATTGAGAAATCAATACATGTCACTTTTGATGAGGCTAACATGTCTTATAAGGAGAAAGAAATTTCTACCAATAGCACTTTGCAGCTACCTCACTTGTGTGAGAAATTGGGTGAGTTAAACCTTCCACAAGAGGTTATATCACCTCCTACTCCACAAGCTGATGAAGACAGTGAAGATGAACCTTTGGAAGTCGCTGAACCTACTCCAACAACAGACATTATTCCACAAGAGGAATTAACTCCACATACTATTGCTGAACCAACTCCACCCACTGATCTTTTTCACACTAAGGGATCACCCTAGATCTCAAGTGATTGGATACATGTCAGTAGGTGTGTAGACAAGGCATCAACTCAACTAAGATGTGATGCATGCCTGTTTCCTCTCTCAAGTTGAGCCTCAATCTATTAAAAGATGTTGAGCAAGATCCCCACTAGATCGTTGCAATGTAAGAGAAACTCAATCAATTTGAGAGATGCAGAGTTTGGATTTAGTTCCAATACCCAAACACTACCCAGTCATTGGAACTAAATGGGTATATAAAAACAAGCTATATGCCCAAGGTGTAATTGTGAGAAACAACGCTAGGCTTGTTGCTCAAAGTTATAGGCAAGAAGAAGGAATAGACTATTACCAAACTTTTACACCAGTTGCAAGGTTAGAAGCAATCCGGATCTTCCTTACTTATGCTGCCTACAAAAAGTTTAAAGTTTATCAGATGGATGTTAAGAGTGTCTTTCTAAATGGAGTGCTTAAAGAAGAGGTTTATGTTGAACAACCTCCAGGTTTTATCTCTCCAACTTATCCTTCATATATCTTTAGATTGCATAAAGCTCTTTATGGTTTAAAGCAAACTCCAAGAGTTTGGTATGAGGCCTTAGCTAGCTTTCTGATAGAGCATAAATTTACTAGAGGCATTGTTGATAGAACAATATTCACTTGGCACCATAAAGAACAAATCTTGTTAGTACAAATTTATGTAGATGACATTATATATAGGTCTACTGATTCCAAACTATGCAAGAGGTTCTCTGACCTCATGCATTCAAAGTTTGAAATGAGTAGCATGGGTGAGCTCTTCTACTTCCTTGGTCTCCAAGTGAAGTACCTACCTGATGGCATCTACGTATCCCAGGCTAAGTATGCTAAAGAGCTTATTAAAAAGTTTGGGATGGCTGATGCCTCAGTAAAGAAAACACCCATGGCCATTAATGCTGTAATAGATTCTGATAAACATGGGAAACCTGTTGATCAGAAATTATATATGGGCATTATTCGGTCCCTACTATACCTTACAGCTAGCAGACCTGACATAATATTCGCTACATGTGTTTGTGCTATGTTCCAAGTGAACCATAAAGAATCTCATCTAGTTTTCCTAAAAAGCATTCTGAGATATATAAAGAGTTGTCCTAGTCTAGGACTCTGGTATCCTACTGAGTCAGAATTTGAGTTAACTGGATACTAAGATGCTGACTTTATTGGATGCAGGGTAGACAGAAATAGTACCTCTGGGACAAGTCAGTTCCTTGGTATGAGATTGGTGTCCTAGTTCTGCAAGAAACAGTCATCTGTGTCTACATCAACTGCTGAAGTAGGATATATTGTAGCTGCCAGTTGTTGTTCCTAGATGCTGTGGATTCAAAACCAACTCCTGGACAATGGGTTTGACTTAAATAATTCAGCTCTCTTATGTGATAACACAAGTTCTATATCCATAGTAAAAAATCCAGTCCATCACAGTAGGACTAAGCAATTAGACATTAGGCATCATTTCATTAGAGAGTGTGTAGACAAAAACAAAATTAAACTTGTCTACATCTACACTGATTTACAAAGAGAAGATATTTTCACCAAACCCCTGGATGAAAGAAATCACTTATTCTTTATAAATCAGATTGGAATGATAAATGGAGAAGCTTTAATTTAATTTATGTCTATGGTCGACGAATTTTTCAGAGTTCGTCGAATGGAGATTGACGAACAGAGAAAAGATCTAGAGATATTCGTCGAACAGAGATCGACGAACTCTCTGTAAGTGAAGTTATTTTCGTCAAACGGAGGTCGACGAATCTGCTTCAGAAAATTTTCGTCAAACAGAGCTCGACGAAGTATTTTTAAATCTTCAGACTAAGATCGACGAATTTTTTTTCTACAAAATATTTCGTCGACCTCAGATCGAAGAATTCTTTATTTTTCACTGAACAGAGTTTGTCGATTCATATTTTGAAAAACCATATATCTAGGTTTTTCTTCGACCTCCGTCCCGTGCTTTTAGTTCCATTGCACTTAATCTCACTTGTTTGTTGCAGGCGTACTCATGGAGATTCCCACAGGCAGTCTTGCAGCAATGAAGTTTGACATAGGATTTGATATAGACTTCGAGTCGTTTCAACACTCAGATCCTATCTTCCTGGACATTTTGAAACTACTTGAAGATCAGAAGTTGAAGAATCTCATGTCCACCAGAATAAAGATAGCCAGTGTAGGGATCATGGAATGGGTTTACACTTACTCCACCACCGATGAGACCACCATGACAGGCACAATATCGGTTAATGAAGTCTCTCTTACCCCCATTGTCCTGACTGAGATTTTTGGATTAACTAATGATAAAGCAGAGTTGGAGATTGATAATGAGGAATTTGATGAAATGTTAAATAAAATGGGTTATTCTGGAGAAACCCCCAACAAGCTGCTAAAGAAACACTTATCTGCTGAATATAAGTTTCTAGCAAATGTCGTGGGCAAGGTGCTGCTGGTTAAGCACACAGCCCATGATTACATCACCAGTCGTCAATTACTGGGGATGTGTGCTGTGGTGAATAAGAAGCCATTAAATTGGGCTAACATTATGTTTGAGCAGATCAGGAAAAAGAACACCAAGAATGAGGTGTGTTTTGGAAGAATTCTGGGAATCTTCCTTCAGGAAAAGGCTGCTGAATCCCCGGTCACACCAACCATATTCATTAATGCCTCCAAGAGGCTCACTTGTGCCCTCTTTGGCAGGTGGGAGAGGAATATCTCTAAGCCCTCCAAGTCTTCCTCCTCTTCCTCCAGGCCTTCTGAGAGTACAAGGGCTGCTCTAGCTACTCCCCACCTGCTGAGAATGTCCCTCCTCCACCTCCACCACCTCCTGCCATCCACAGTCATCCTCAGATGGTACACCAACTCCCCTCCAAAGTTCATATCCCAGTCCATTCTCCAACACCATATGGTACACCAACTCCACCCCCTTCATCATCTCCAGTCCCTCCATCATAAACTCATACTCACTCTCATCCTCCATCCCCCTATAGTACAACAACTCCAACACAAACTCATATTCACTTTTATATATCAACTCAATCCCCAGATGGTACACCAACTTCTCCTTAATCTCCACTTCCCTCTCACCTTTTAGACATCAAAAATGAAACCTTCTTCTCATTCCCCATATTTAATCTCCTCACCTCTCTCCCATCCACACCCACATCTTTAGTACACGACATTACCAGTCATTCTCCATCTCATTTCCCATCATCTCCTCTGGATGACATCCTCCCTGATGTCACTCCTACTTCTCTCTCTATTTCCATTCAAACTCCAATGGAGTTTATGGACTCAATTTCCCCTTCTCTGTCTACCATCCTGTAGCACATTACTCCAGTGCTCAGGACTCTCATAGTAGAGGCTATTTCCCATATTGTTTCTTCTCTCTCCTCTCTTGCTGCTCAAATCTATACTTCCTCCATCCCTCCTTCTTCAGTCAGGGGACTGGTTCCAGTACCCACTGAAACCAGGCAGGGGGAGATACTCTGTGAAGAAGTAGCAGCAGAAGTAGTAGTAGCAGCAGCAGAAGCAGCAGCAACAGCAGTAGAAGCAGCAGCAGAAGTAGAAGTAGCTAATGAATTGACTGATTTAATTAAGTTTGAAAGTTTAAAGGGGATAGATCTTAACTAACACTAATTAGAGTTCTATGTATATATATCACAGCACAAAGAAAATAAAGACAGAAATCAAGCAACACAGAAGAGACACAAGAATTTTATAGTGGTTCCCCAACATCGGTACATCCACTCTTCTACCACCCTTGGTAGGAATCCACTCAGATTTTTGATCAGGTGCCTGACACCAATGAGCTTTTGATCAGGTGCTCAAAAACCAACCCAAGTCTTTTGATTAGGAGACTTGCAACCAAGGAATCACATTTGAAGGGAGATGACAACCCTTTACAGAGGTGGGGGTGAAAGATGATTTTGTCTTCCCTTTCTCAATATACAACTGAGAAGACTGTTGATTTGATTATAGCTTAAGGCTCCCCCTGAGATTTAGAATGGATTAGGGAAAAATATGAGCTAAGCTTCAGGGTGATAGGTCTTCAGACTGAATCCTTGACCAGCAATAATCTTCAGGAACTTCTTTGACTGATTGATGAGTTATTGTCCTTTAAAGTTTCCTGGAGAGTTGAAGACAGAAGTCTCTTAATAGTGATTGATTGTTCTTCTTCTTCAGGTAGCAGATATTCTGGTTTAAGGCTTCTTCTGTATCAAGATTCTTGTCGAGAGAGAGAGAGCAAGAGATGCAGACTGAAGGTGTTTTGATTGTCTGGATGTAGAAAACTCTCTGTCTTTGTGTTCATTCATCTTCTCTCTCTGTATCTCTATTCGGTGTGAAGAAGACTGAAATCCTTTTTAATATACCTCTGTCTAAAATTCCCTTTCGGAATTTGAATTCCTCTGCTGCATTCAATGCTGACGTCCTGTAAATACTCTGCATTGAACTATTTCCCCAACTGTCACTTGGAAAAATGGAAGGCAATAATTCTGATGAAAGTCGTGATCAATGTACCGTCCAACGGTAATATTCAGAGAATATTTTGGCATTAATCATTCACAAATTATTGCCATAGAATGAGGACAGAAGGAAGAAATGCCAAGTCTGGAATCGTCGAACTGATAACTGTATTCGTCAACTGGAGTTCAGTCTGGACTTAGACTATTTCTGAATGAAGGTGTTAAGGTAGATAGTCCAGAAGTCGTCGGGCAGAGAATTTAGTTCGTCGACCTGAGACTAGAGAACTTAATCTTGAGATCTGCGTTCGTCGACCTGAGTTCAGGGAAGGAGTTCGTCTACTTTAGTTTGACGTTAGTCGACCTGAGTTTGGAATTCATCGAGCTCAGTTCCTTTCATAATTCGTCGACCTGAACTTGGAGTTCATCAAGCTCAGCTCAGAGAATTAACTCTGAGATCTTCGAGCTGAGCATGACGATCGTCGACCTGTGTTCGACGATCGTCGAACTCATTTTGTAGAGTCTTGAAAACTTGTTATCTTGAGTCTCTGGCAGTCTTGTTCATAGCAGGTCCATGTGATATTGACTCTAAGGACTTGGCCTAGACTCTAGGACTAAACCTATGATCCTTGACTATACATTGTGGGTCAATCTAGACAAACCTAATAGTGATCCTTGCCCAAATCATAACTAGGGTTCTAACAATATTCCCCTATTTGGGTGAGGACACTATTTACATACAAAACAAATAAACCTGATAGTGATCCTTACCCAAATCGTAACTGGGGTTCCAACAATAAAAATTGAAAGTAACACTAATTGAAAGTTTAAATGGGATATATCTTAACTAACACTAATTAGAGATCTATGTATATATATATCACAGTACAAAAAAATAAAGACATAAATCAAGTAACACAGGAGAGACACAAGGATTTTATAGTGCATCCCCAACCTGGGTACATCCACTCTTCTACCACCCTGGTACGAATCCACTCAGTTTTTCGATCAGGTGTCTGAAACCAATAAGCTTTTGATCGGGTGCTCAAAAACCAAATCACCAAGTCTTTTGATCAGGAGACTTGCAACCAAGGAATCACTTTTGAAGGGAGATGGCAACCCTTTACAGAGGTGGGGATGAGAGAGTGATGGAAGTCTCCTTTTCTCAATCACAATGAAAAGACTATGTGGATTATTGATGGTAGCAAAAGCTCCCCCTGAGATGTTGAATGGTTCAGGTTTGCAGGAAGCTTTGCTGCAGGGTGATAGGCCTTCACAGTGATGATGATCTCCAGTAAGCTTTTAGACAAATATTGATTAGTTTTCTGATGAAAGCTTGGGGCAGATGAACTCTGATGATTATCTTCTTTGATGATGCAGAGTACCTCTCGCTGTAGAAAGCCTTTACTGTCGTTCTACTGTTCTTCTTCTTGTTGTGCACTGTTGCTTCTGTATCTTGTCTGATTCAAAAATATTTGAATTGATTTATCTTGACTATAATGACTAATTGATTCCCGAGAATGGTAATTGCTTTGGGAATAAATTAGCATTAAATCCTGATTTTCTTCTGAATTAATGTATCCTCCAACCGGCTATATTCAGACGAATATATGACATTAATTCTTATGGTAATTATCTGTTTTAATTAAGCATTAATTAATTACGCCAGCTGTAATTAATCTGCCTAGAAACTCAACACAGAATTCGTCGACTGGAGCCTGCAGTTCGTCGAGCTCAACTTTTGTGTTCATCGACCAGATGACTGGCTGACTTGAGTTCACCGATCATCGACCTGAGTTCGACATTCGTCGAACTTACTCAGATTTCGTCGAGCTGACCGTCTTGCTTGAGCCCTGAGTTCGTCGACTTGAGTTCAGGGAATGAACTCAGAATTCTTCGACCTGAGTTCACCGTTCGTCGAACTGCGTTTGACGATCGTCGTGCTGATTTACTATATCTTAACTCATTTCTCGGAATTCTTTCAGCAATTCTGGAGAGTCCTTCTGAATGACCAAACCTGGAAAAAAATCCTATGACCCATGACTATACATATTGGGTCAATCTAATATTCCTAATAGTGATCCTTGCCCAAATTAGAACTAGGGTTCCAACAATCTCCCCCTATTTGGGTAAGAACACTATTTACATAAAAACAAGAGAAAAAAATGCAAAGCAAAAACAATCTGCCTGAATTATAAGAATGTTCAGCAGATGTACATGGGTGCTTTGAAAATAGAAATAAATAAAATAAATCTACTGCTGCAATCTCTTAAGCACTTTCCCCTTTATAAAGTAAACAATCTCCCCCTATATACATTTCCTTTCCCAAATTAAACAGCCACTGATATATCCTCTGTATTGGCTGAGGCTGAATTCTTTTCCTGTGAGGAGATGTTAGGAGTTCTGGACCCAGATTACCTTGGGTCCTGGTTCTCTTTTATAATAATTAAAAATAAAGGAACATGTAGGTTGATCCTTGTATCCAAGTGGAGGATATTTCCTAGGAGGGATTATCTACTCAGTAAAAGGATTTATAGAATGTTGATTTTGATTTTGAAATAATTTAAAATTTCTGCTCTGAACTTTTGAGTTTGACGAATTGAAGTAATTTCGTCGACCTGGGTTCGATGAATGAGATTGAGTTCGTCGATCTCCGCTCAGAGAACAATAAATGTAGTTTTCTCTGTTCCACTTTCGTCGACCTCTTGTCGACAAATTATATCTATTTCGTCGAGCATAGATTTCAGACTAGTTGAGATCAAAATCTCTGTTCAGAGTTTGTCGAGCTGCGTTCGACGAATAGTGTTGTGTTCGTCGAGCTCGGTTCGACGAAATTGTTTGAACATGATTTTTCTGAAAATTCTTAAATTATTTGACTAAATTTTTTAACTTGTCTTTTCCTTAAACTGATTCTAAATAACTTATTTTTTAAAGAGCATTTTTCAAATTTTCTTTAAGATTTATGTTTTCTGAAGAAATATTATTTAATTTTTCTCTGAGAAGTTTCTTTCCTTCTAAGAGTGGATCAAATCTTTACACATATTTTTAAAAACTTCCTTAAAATGATCTGAAGAAAAATCAGAGGAAGAGATTACCTGATCCTCTTCTGATTCAGATTCTGATTCTTCTCCAGAGTCTGATTCTTCATCAAGGTTGCTACAACAGGCATTTATTGCCATTAAGAAAAATTCTCTTGCCCTTGCCTCTTCTTCCTCTTCAGTTGTGTAGGATGAGACTTCAGAGTCACTCCAGATTTCAGCATCAATTATTCTTTCTTTAGCTGATCGAGCAGCCATTGTTGTGATAGAGTCCCACATGTCTTTTGCAGGTGAACATTCAGCAACTTCCTGAAAAATGTCATCAGACATTGATGCGCAAGAATGTTCATTGCTTGTGCATCAACAATTTTTAGTCTTTTCTGGGCATCTGTCTATTGAGATGATGGAACAACATTTGGACTTGTTATATCCACTGATTGATAAGGACATGATAAGATGGAATTAAAAATATTTTCATCAATGGAGTTCGTATAAAACCTAATCCTTGTCTTCTATAGTGCAACCTTATCTAGATTGCATATGGGTAGTCTGGTGCTTGAAAACTCATCAATTTGTGCCATGATAGCTCTAAAGATATTTAACATCTATTAGATCATTTTGGTTCAGGTGTTAGCCTGTAAAACCAAAGTAACCTTGCTCTAATACCAATTGAAAGTTTAAAGGGGATAGAACTTAACTAATACTAATTAGAGTTCTATGTATATATATATCACAGCATAAAGAAAATAAAGACAGAAATCAAGCAACACAAAAGAGACACAAGGATTTTATACTAGTTCCCCAACCTGGGTACATCCCCTCTTCTACCACCCTGGTAGGAATCCACTCAGGTTTTTGATCAGGTGCCTGACACCAATGAGCTTTTGATCAGGTTCTCAAAAACCAAATCCCCAAGTCTTTTTATCAGGAGACTTGCAACCAAGGAATCACTTTTGAAGGGAGATGACAACCCATTACAGAGGTGGGGATGAGAGAGTGATGAAAGTCTTCTTTTCTCAATCATAATGAGAAGACTATGTGGATTATTGATTTTAGCAATATCTCCCCCTGAGATGTTGGATGGTTCAAGTTTGCAGGAAGCTTTGCTGCAGGGTGATAGGCCTTCACAGTGATGATAATCTCCAGTAAGCTTTTATACTGATATTGATTAGTTGTCTGATGAAAGCTTGGTGCAGATGAACTCTGATGATTATCTTCTTTGATGATGCAGAGTTCCTCTCTCTGTAGAAAGCCTTTACTGTCATTCTACTGTTCTTCTTCTTGTTGTGCACTGTTGCTTATGTATCTTGTCTGATTCAAAAACATTTGAATTGATTTATCTTGACTGTAATGACTAATTGATTCCCGAGAATGGTAATTTCTTTGGGATTCAATTAGCATTAAATCCTGATTTTTTTCTGAATTAATGCAGCCTCCAACCAGCTATATTCAGAAGAATATATGGCCTTAATTATGATGGGAATTATCTGCTTTAATTAATCCTTAATTAATTCCGCCAGCCATAATTAATTGTCCTGGAAACTCAACACAGAATTCGTCGACCGGAGCCTGCAATTCGTCGAGCTCGGCTTCTGTGTTCGTCGACAGGATGACTGGCTGGCTTGAGTTCACTGATCGTCGACCTGAGTTCGACATTCGTCGAACTTAGTTGGATTTCATCGAGATGACCGTCTTGTTGGAGCCCTGAGTTCGTCGACCTGAGTTCAGGGAATGAACTCAGAATTCGTCGACCCGAGTTCGCCGTTCGTCGAACTGCATTCGATGATCGTTGAGCTGATTTACTGACTTTGTCTTAACTGCATTTCTCAGAATTCTTTCAGCAATTCTGGAGAGTCCTTCTGAATGACCAAACCGGGAAATAATCCTATGACCCATGACTATACATGTTGGGTCAATCTAATAATCCTAATAGTGATCCTTGCCCAAATCAGAACTAGGGTTCCAATAAAGTTTATTGAATCTGATATGGATCTGGATGAGATAGCTACAGAGGAAATAAAGACTATTGGTGATTATATAGTAAATCCCACAGTAGATATTGTGAATTTGTTGAAAATTTTTGATACTGTTTACTTAAATTCTCTTCCATTATACAGCATAAAGCCATCCATGGCTATAGTTCCATATACCTCCCCAATAAGCCCCAAAGTTGCCAAGCAACTTAAGGCCAGTGTTGCTACTACAGAGGCTCCTGTCATCCCATCTCCATCCAGAGCTAATTCCCTTATTACTTCATCTCCTCCCAAAGTCATCTCTGCTACAACATTTATTATGGATGATAGCCCCATGCCTGATCTTGATGAGTTGATCAAGGCTGACATTGAAGAGGAGAATATATCAGTTGCTGAAAGCACTGATGTATACAGTTCTCCAGCTCCAGCTACAGCTCTTCCTTCAGCTCCTCAGGCTGAAAAGTCTATAGATAAAAATGTACTAAAAGCCGTTGATGCTTTATATGATACTCCTCAAGGGTCTTCTGATGATGAAGATGAGGAAGAAGATTCAAATGACAGTCCCTCTGCTAAGAAAAAGAAACTTTCTAAGAAGAGGAAAGCTCCTCCACCTCCTGCTCCAAAACCAAACCCAACACATGATACTCCACACTATATTCTTCAGAATATAACTCCATACAATGGCATGCCAGCTTGGATGTGGCTTTCCAAAAATCAGTAGAAGGACAAGAAGAAAAGTAGAAAGTATTCTCCTCCTCCATAGAGATATAGGAAAGACCCTCCTGCTCCTCCTCTACCTGGTGTTGGTGCTTCCGGCTCTTCATCTCTGAGGACTACCCAATTTCAAACCTATCAGAGATAGTAAGGTAGATCTTCTTCTTCTTGAAGCAGCCAGCACAAGCACTATTCTTCAAGCAGGCAACAACAACATCAACATCAACATCAACATCTATAACAAACTACTAAACATCAAAAGGCTGAAAGCTCAAAGAGACCTGCATCTCCTCCTGTACCTTTTGAGGACCCAGAAACAGCTACAACTGCAAGGATGGCTAGATACCAAGAATTGGTTGGCCTATCTTTGATCAACAAAGCCAAAGTTGAAGGGAAGGATCCCTCTGAATATACCACAATGTCCAAATACAGGAAGGAGGAACTAAACAGGTTTGCAAAAGCTAACAGATTCTTTAATGTTGATGATTATATGAAGTTACATCCAGAAGATGTGGTGCCAAGAGCTACTTCCCTCAATATAATTGGAGCTGCTGATATGACAATGACAAAGACTCGAGCAGCCAATCTAAACAGGGAAATCTAGTTTTCTCAGCCTGGTGATAAAGCTAAAGAATAGAAGCACAAGGAGCCAAAGAAGAAGAAATGTGTAACACCCCCTATCCGTCGCATAGCATATAGCAGTAGGTCCGGCCGGGGCCCGACGCCATATACCACAGACAGACCGGGTGGTTACTCATGGAAACCATCCAACCAATCACAACGACCTACACAGAGCATTCTAGCGGAAGCAGTTTATAAAAGTTGTAAACAAGAACCCAGCATCAAAGCACGAATGTCCACTAATACAAAATAGGAATGTTATACAAAATACCCAAAACAAGCCTTAAGGCCTTACAATATGTTTCACTTGAATATTACATGTTTTACAAACCACGGCACGCAGGCCGGTCATACTTGAATAAAGCAGTAAACACTTCTACTTGGGCCTTCGAGGGCCGGCTTCGCAAAAAGGGCTTTAGCCTGCTATTGACCGCTTCGTCCAGCTGCACCTGCAAGCAACAAACCACCGCACGGTGGCAAAACAAGGCAACGGTCAGCAATGCTAACCAAATTATAACGATCTCGCCCCCAACTCGGGGCGGCGATGCTCCTTCCCTGCATTTCATTAGCATAAGCAAGCAATTTTTAACAATAAGGAAACGAACGGCTTTGATTCGGGGCTAAAATGCCCAATCTGGACCAAACACGGCCTGGCACACGCCCGTGTCCAGGGCCGTGTGCCTCATTCGCCATCAAAATTGAATCTCCTGGAACCTCACACGGTTATCTAACACGCCCGTGTTCGAGCTGACACGCCCGTGTTCCACCGGACACGGCCGTGAGGCCGGCCGTGAGGCCGGCCGTGTACCCCATGATTTTTCCCTAAAATCAAACTGAGCACTGCATGGGTTCTAGGACACGCCCGTGTCCTTGCCCGTGTGACCTTGACATGCCTGGACCCCAGGCCGTGTATACGGTCTCGACATTTCATCGAGCGAAGATCGTCGACCTGATGACACGGCCTTGGACACGCCCGTGTCCTAGGCCGTGTTCCTTGTCTCGACGATCGTCGAGCGAATCTCGTCGACTCCCCGGGACGATCGTCGACATGGGTCGACATGCCCTGCGACATGCCCGTGTCGCGGGCTGTGCGCCCAGTCTCGACGAATCGTCGAGTAAATCTTGACGACTTCGCGGCTAAGTGTCGACACGGGTCGACACGCCCTGGGACACGCCCGTGTCCCAGGCCGTGTGCCTGCTACCAGAACCCAAACTGGCCCAAAACGTCCCCCGTCGCTCCTTTGAGTTTCGGGGCGTTACAACTCTCCCCCTCTTAAAAGAATTTCGTCCGCGAAATTACATAAAGGAAAGGCATGTACAAAACCAAAATTTGTACCTGAGCGGAACAACTTCGGTACTCGTCAAGCATAGTCTGCTCTCGCTCCCAAGAGAGCTCCTCACGACCGCAATTGTCCCACCGGACCTTGACCATCCTGATCTCTTTATTGTGTAGCTGCTTGACCTCCGAGTCTTCAATCAGCACGGGCTTGACCTTTGTCGTCAACCCACTATCCACCGGCACTTGATCAACCACGATCACTTGCGTAGGCTCTTGCACCACCTTCTGAATCACCGAAATATGGAATACATCGTGTAAACCACTAAGCTCCACTGAAAGCTTCAACTGATAAGCTGCTTCTCCAACTCGCTCCAAAACCTCAAACGGTCCAAGGTACCTCGGGCTTAGCTTTTTCAATCGCCGCACCCGCGAGACACCCTTGAACGGCTTGATCTTTAAGTATACATAATCGCCCACAGCGAACTCCACGTTCCTGTGCTTGGCATTATAGTACTTTGCTTGCCGGTCCTGAGCGATAAGCAACCTCTCCCGAATGGTTCTCACCAAAGAAGTAGCATCATCCACTTCTGATCGCTTATACAACTTTGACTCACCCATTTCTAACCAAGACAACGGCGTGCGACATCTTCTACCATATAGGGCCTCGAAAGGCGCCATCTGAATACTCGCTTGGTAGCTGTTGTTGTATGCGAACTCCACCAAATAAAGGTGGTCTTCCCACTGCTTTCCGAAACCTAAGACACACATGCGGAGCATGTCTTCCTTGGTTCTATTGACCCTCTCGGTCTGCCCATCTGTTTGCGGATGGAAGGCTGTGCTGAACTTCAACTATGTTCCCAACATTTGCTGCACTAGCCTCCAATCATTTGATGTGAACCGCCCATCTCGGTCACTCACGATGCTGCAGGGCACACCATGAAGCCGTACTATGTTATCCACATAAAGCTTCGCCAGCTTCTCCACCGGATCATCCTTCCAATGCTGAATAAAGTGCGACACCTTCGTCAACCGATCCACGACCACCCAAATGGCGTCGTTCCCCTTTTGTGACCTTGGCAAACCGTGCACAAAGTCCATGGAGATGTCGTCGAATTTCCACTCCGGAATAGGCAAGGACATCAGAAATCCTCCCGGCTTTTGGCACTCCGCCTTCACCAAGGCGCAAGTTTGGCACTTTGCTACGTATAGCGCAACATCCATTTTCAAACCCGGCCACCAAAACAGTTTCTTTACATTGCGGTACATCTTCATGCTCCCCGGGTGAATCGAGTACTTGGTATGGTGTGCCTCGTACAACAATTCCACCCGCAAATTGCCCACACAAGGGACGCACAGACGACCGTCTTTCCACGGCAATCCGTCCTCCACCACGAATTGGGAATTTGACCCATCCAGAGCCTCTATCATGAACTGCTTCATATGAGCATCCATATCCAAAGCCTGCCGAATCCGATCAGCCAGGTCATATTGGACTTCAGTCCAATTCAGAACTGCTTCAGCACTTGCTTGTTTACCCACACAAGCAATCTCCAACGCCTCCAACTCCCGCACCAAATGCTCATCGTGCACCGATAGCCAATTGGCTTGAGCTGGGGCTCGGCGACTCAACGCGTCCGCAACTGCATTCCCTTTGCCAGGCACGTAGTGGATCATGTATGTATAGTCCCCCAGGAACTCCATCCATTTACGCTGCCGCATATTCAGATCTTTCTGATCTATAAGATACTTCAGGCTCTTGTGATCGGTGTAGATATCAATCTTCACACCGTACAAATAGTGTCTCCACAGCTTCAAGGCAAAAATAACGGCCGCTAACTCCAAGTCATGGACCGGATAATTCCTCTCGTGCACTTTTAGCTGTCTCGAGCCATAAGCTATCACGCTTCCGTGTTGTAGTAGCACGCAACCCAAACCGCTGCCCGAAGCATCGCTATATATCTCATAGCCTTCGGTCCCAACCGGCGAACTCAGCACAGGCGCCGTGGTCAACCGACACTTCAATTCCTCAAAAGCTCGCGCGCACTCCGGCGTCCAAACGAACTTATGCTCCTTCCTCGTCAAAGTAGTGAGAGGTAACGCTAACCGCGAGAAGTTCTCTACGAAGTGCCTATAATAGCCGGCATGCCCCAAAAAGCTCCAGACTTCTGCTACCGTAGCAAGCTCAAGCCACTCCCGTATCGCAACAATCTTCGCCGGATCCACAGCAATACCTTCTCCACTCACTATATGCTTGAGGAACGTCACTGAGGATAGCCAAAACTCGCACTTCGAGAACTTGGCATACAACTGGTCCCTCCTTAGAGTTTCCAAAACCAAATGAAGATGCTTGAAGTGATCTTCCTCACTTTGCGAGTACATCAAAATATCGTCGATGAAGACGATCACGAAATGGTCCAAGTACTCCCTGAACGTCCTGTTCATCAAATCCATGAACACTAACGGCGCATTAGTCAGCCCAAACGGCATGACCGTAAACTCATAATGCCCGTATCTCGTACTAAATGTTGTCTTCGGGATATCACTCTCCTTTATCCGCAACTGATAGTACCCAGACTTGAGATCTAGCTTCGAGTACACCGTCGACCCGACTAACTGATCAAAGAGATCATCAATCCGGGGGATCTGGTACTTGTTCTTCTCAGTCAACTTGTTGAGCTCCCGATAATCAATACACAGCCTTAAGCTTCCGTCCTTCTTCTTAACAAAGAGGACCGGTGCGCTCCAAGGCGAAGAACTCGGGCGCACATACCCTTGCTCCAACAATTCTTGCAATTGAACCTTCAGCTCCGCCATTTCCTTAGGCGCTAGCCGATACGGAGATCGTGACACAGGCATTGCACCTGGCACTAGCTCGATCGTAAAATCTATCTCACGCTGAGGCGAGGCTCCAGGAAGATCTGCGGGGAACACATCAGGGTATTCCGATACCACTGAAATACAATCCAAAGCGGGCTTCGACTTTGCAACCTCTACTAGTGTAAAGAATAGTTCTCCTCCGGCACGAACCGCCTTCACCACCTGAAGAGCAGACATCAACGTCTTTCTCGACCCCTTTAAGCCCGTAAAAGTCGTCTCACGACTTGCTCCCAGTTTGACTTCCTTGCTACCGCAATCTATATGGGCCTGCTGCTCCGAGAGCCAGTCCATGCCAAATATGACGTCGAACTCCACTAACGGAAGTAAAGATGCCCGCAGGTCGAACTCCTGCTCCCCAATACAAATCTTAACATCGCAGATCCTAACCGCTCGCATCGAACACCCATTGGGCAACAACACATCCAACTTATCCTTCGACATCGAAGAAGGGACTCCGATGCGTGATATAAATCCTTCGGACAAGAAGGAGTGTGAAGCTCCCATATCAAAGAGTGCTCGTGCCGGATTTTCACAAATCAATACAAATCCTAAACAAGTAGTGGTAAGGTAACATGTGCATAACAAGTATTTAAAGAAATTGACTTGCTATAAATTAAACCGTACCTGTCACCACATCAGCTTGTTTGATGGCCTCCTGTTGGCCAAGATTATAGATCCTTGGTTGGGCCGGAGCATAATGGGATGCGGTCGACTCCACCTCCTTTCCCTTTTCTTCATAAGTTGCTCCCGGCCTTCTTTCGGACTTAGGACGTCCGCTACAACAATCACGGGCAAAATGCCCCGTCTTGCCACAAGTAAAACACGCACCCGGGTTCCGACCCGTAGTCCCCCTAGAAGCGCCAGAAGGAGTTGGACCCGAAGTCTTATGCTTCTTGAAGGCCCTTCGATAGCCGGACTTTGAAGTAGTCGGCACTCTAAACTCAGATTTCTTCTCACCCAAGCTTTTCTTAGCTTGCACACTCTTCATGTCCTACTCCAAGGACCGGGCAGTATTGACCAAGGTTAAGAAACCCTGCGTCATCGGCCCCGAAAGTAGCAATCTCAACTCGTCTCTTAGGCCTTCGTAGAATCGATTGGTCTTGCGCTCCTCATCCACGATGGTGGAGCTAGCATATCGACTCAAACGAGTGAACTCATGGAGGTATTCATCCACGCTCTTATCCCCCTGCACCAACTTCAGAAATTCGTTCTCCATCGAAATCCTCTGAGTAGAAGGGAGGTATCTTGCTAAGAATAATTCCGAGAACTCTTCCATCGGAACGTCTATCAGTTGTCTACCTCTCAAATGATGCAACTCCAATCCTTCCCACAACATCCTCGCTTCACCGTACAAAAGGAACGTAGCGATGGTGGTCATCTGCCACTCCTCCGTCTCTGTTGTTGTCATGACTCTCTTCACTCTAGAGAGCCAGTCTTCAGCCTGAGATGGGGTTCCCAACCCCGAGAATAACGGAGGTTTGAAGCTCATTACATGCTTCAGCTGCCTCTCAGTTGCTCTCCTTAGCACCACCGGTTCTACAACCACTTGCTCTACTCTCCTCGGTACAGCCTCTTGCAGAGGCACTTGCTCCATCACGGGAGCGGGCTGCTGCGTTTGTCTCCCAGGCTGCGCATTTATCACGGCCAAAACAGCTTCAGCCACCAAACGTATGTTCTCCGACGATAGAGGTGTTGAGGGAGCAACTTCCGGTGCACTACTAGCCTCAGAACCTCGGCGTTCTGACGGCCCAACACCACTTCTGGTCACCTATAGTGGTACAAAACACCGTTAAGCGACCAAATAAAATTGCAAACAGCAATTATAGGAACGCGCAGGTTCCTCAAACACGAGTATTTACATTCCTAAGTGGACATTCATGGGTTCTTTTACCATTATAATGATGACGCACACAATGTGCTCACCACCCCTTAAAAAAAGAATTCGCCCACGAATTCAGTTTAAGGCGGACCAAAACCAGTAGTCTGATACCAATTTGTAACACCCCCTTTCCGTCGCATAGCATATAGCAGTAGGTTCGGTCGGGGCCCGACGCCATATACCACAGACAGACCGGGTGGTTACTCATGAAAAACATCCAACCAATCACAACGACCTACACAGAGCATTCTAGCGGAAGCAGTTTATAAAGTTGTAAACAAGAACCCAGCATCAAAGCACGAATGTCCACTAATACAAAATAGGAATGTTATACAAAATACCCAAAACAAGCCTTAAGGCCTTACAATATGTTTCACTTGAATATTACATGTTTTACAAACCACGGCACGCAGGCCGATCATACATGAATAAAGCAGAAAACACTTCTACTTGGGCCTTCGAGGGCCGGCTTCGCAAAAAGGGCTTTAGCACGCTATTGACCGCTTGGTCCAGCTGCACCTGCAAGCAACAAACCACCGCACGGTGGCAAAACAAGGCAACGGTCAGCAATGCTGACCAAATTATAACGATCCCGCCCCCAACTCGGGGCGGCGATGCTCCTTCCCTGCATTTCATTAGCATAAGCGAGCAATTTATATCAATAGCCATTTCATCACAGACGTTGGATCGCACGGCCACACGCCCCGTGCACTCAGGGCACATGCTCGGTGAACCGGTCGATGTCACGTCAATTTAAGCCATAGACATTCCGGACTCACCACCGCCACTTAGACGGCCAAACCTATGAGCAATTTGTCTTTCCGGCATGTGTCACGTAAATTTAAGCCATTGACCGCCGAAGACTCACATCTATGCCAACGGCAAGTGCCACGTAACCTTAGGTCTCTTTAACCGAACGACATAGAGCGGGTACGGTTCCATCTAACCCATGCTCACATCGCAACGACAATTTAAGCTATTTGCGCGGGTCAAACTTCCACCGAGTCCCATCCCTATCACATTTCACATAACCCGGTTATGTTCAAGTTGGCTCTCAGGCATCCAAGTTGGCAGGATCTCGCATCCGCCCAGTTTTCCGGGTGCACCTTAGGGTTAATCCCCAAGACTCCCTGTTGCAATCTACCGCGTAGAAAACCCGAAAAACAACCAATCGCACAGAGTCTTCTCCGGCATTTATGCAATGCAACATCACCGATCCGGACCAACACGTCCGGGTAGGCTTCACACATCATGCCTATGTCCGTTCTCGCTTACGGACTCTAACAACGGGGACTATTCATGTCTACCCGTAGGAACGCCTCCAACTCACCGCAAACTCGCGAGAGCGGGCTTCCTATGCAAAGGAAAGAGAGCTATTCATGCTCAAGAAGAGAATCGTTACCCTTGTGTTCCTCTTTGGTGCCATTGAAAAGTAATCGGATGAAAAGCACCGCACTAGCGTTGCCTCCGTGGATCCGGAGTCGGCTCGCGATTCGGAGCTCCGAAGCTCCTCCAATGGCGGAATCTAGCTCCTTCTTCCTCCCTTGGCTCTCCTCTCTCTCTAAGGATTTAGAAAGATGAAACTTATGAAAAGTAAGGGTTTTCCAAGTCCATTCACGGGTATATCCCTTCAGGAACAACCCCCAGCTGTTGGATCTCAAAATAAGGAAACGAACGGCTTTGATTCGGGGCTGAAATGCCCAATCTGGACCGAACACGGCCGGGCACACGCCCGTGTCCAGGGCCGTGTGCCTCATTTGCCGTTAAAATCGAATCTCCTGGAACCTCACACGGGTATCGAACATGCCCGTGTTCGAGCTAACACGCCCGTGTTCCACCGGACACGGTCGTGAGGCCGGTCGTGTACCCCATGATTTTTCCCCAAAATCAACCTGAGCACTGCACGGTTTCTAGGACACGCCCGTGTCCTTGCCCGTGTCACCTTAACATGCCTGGACCCCAGGCCGTGTACACGGTCTCAATATTTCGTCGAGCGAAGATCGTCGACCTGATGACACGGCCTTGGACACGCCCGTGTCCTAGGCCGTGTGCCTTGTCTCGACGATTGTCGAGCGAATCTCGTCGACTCCCCGGGATGATCGTCGACACGGGTCGACACGCACTGCGACACGCCCGTATCATGGGCTGTGTGCCCAGTCTCGACGAATCGTCGAGTAAATCTCGACGACTTCGCGGTTAAGTGTCGATACGGGTCGACACGCCCTGGGACACGCCCGTGTCCCAGGCCGTGTGCCTGCTGCCAGAACCCAAACTGGCCCAAAACGTCCCCCGTCGCACCTTTGAGTTTCGGGGCATTACAAAATGAGTTCTTAAACTGTTTAGCCTTTCTATTATCTTAAAACTGTTTATCTATTTCCTGATACAAAGCTCACTGTATATATATATCCGCTGCATATTTTAAAGTTTTCTGCCAGATATATTTCTCTTTTGCTTTGTAAATGGTTTGTGTCTGTATTTAGTGACCTCACCCAAATAGGGGGAGATTGTTGGATCCCTCGTTGGATTTGGGCTAGGTTCACTAAAATAGGATATTTGACCCAACATGTATAGCCAGGGTCATGTTTGTGTCCTAGAGTCTAGGCTATGTACTTAGAGTCAACATTGCATGGACCAGCCAACAACATACTGTAGAAGGCTCCAGACTTAGAAAAATTTCAAAGGTTTAGAAAAGTGAGTTTGACGTTCGTCGAACTCAGCTCGACGAAAATCGTGCTCATCTCGATGAACTCAGAGACAATTCTCTAAGTTGAGCTCGACGAACTTAGTTCTCAGGTCGACGACTTCTGGATACTCTACTTCAACATTCTAAGTCTAGAATCATTTCATTAAACTCCAATCGACGAATTTATGTTCTCAGCTCGATGAACTTAGACCATAGTATTGACAAGTTTTATCAAGTAGCAGTTAGCAGTTCTCAGGCCGACGATTTCTTGATGCTCTACTTCAACATTTTAAGTCCAGAAACATTTCTCTGAAGTACAGTCGACGAAGTTAGATTATCAGCTCGACGATCTTAGTGCACAAAATTGACAAGAGTTTATCAGAAAGCAGTTAGCTATTTTTAGGTCGACGAACAACAATTATCTTGTCGACAAACAGGACTTCTCAGCTCGACGAACTTTGGACTCAGGTCGATGAATCCTGTTCTTTGCTCGATGATTTCTGTGTTGATCCAGACATGGATTTTTCCTTCCTTCTATCCTTATTTTAATGCAGTAATTCCTGAGTAATGAATGCTTAATATTCTCTGAATATTACTGTTAGAAGCATCATTGATTATGGTATTCATCAGGATTATTACTTGCCAATTTTCAATGGGAGAGTTGGGAAAATCCAATTAATGCAGACATTCTCTCCAGCCGAATTTTATATTCTCTAGGCCGTCAACAATCAATGCAGGAAGGGAATTCAAAATTCAAGAGTGAAATTCCATTAAAGATAAAAAAACTGATTCTCTTCCTTGTACTAGAGACAGAGAGAGACATACACAAGAATAAGATACAGCACACAAAGAAGATACAGAACGACATTCATTCAAATTCTTCCCTGTGCAGAAAAAGAATCTGGTATTCACCCTGACACTATTGAAGAAGAAGAAGAACACATATCCAAATCAAGAGTCTTCTTCATTCTTCACTCCAAGATTCTTCAAGGACAATAAATCTTCATCAGTCAAGAAGTTCCTGGATCACCTCTGGTCAAAGATAAAGAAAGAAGACCTACTCACCCTGAATCAAAGCTCCAATCTTCCTGAACAACTCTATAACTTTGGGGGAGCTTTGATAACATCAAAGATCCACTAGTCTTCTCAGTTGTATTTGAGAAAGAGAAGACACCATAACTCTCTCACCCCCTCACTGTACAAAGGATTCTTTAACTCCCTTCAAAAGTTATTCCTTGATTGCAAGTCACCTGATCAAAAGACTTGGGTTGATTTTTGAGCACCTGATCAAAAGCTCATTGGTGGCAGTCACCTGATCAAAAACTGTTAGTGGATTCCTACCAGGGTGGTAGAAGAGTGGATGCACCCAGGTTGTGGAACCACTATCAAAATTCTTGTGTTGTCTGGTTGCCCTCTTTCCCTTGTGTTCTTGCTGTGCCTGTATTAGTTAGATTAATTCTTGTTGTGTCTGTGGTAGATTAGTGTATCTTAATATTTCACTTTTATTTACAGCAAATTGGTTTCATATAACTGCACTACTCTGAAGTGTTTTGTTAACTGCAAAAAGTTTTAAAGATTTAAAAGATACTCTATTTACCCCCCCCCCCCCCCTCTAGAGTATTTCAGGTCTAACCCTCTCTTTCATCTTCCATATCAGTAACAATAATATCATCTAGATTAGGTAAAGGACTATAATCCATCTTATAGATAGGAGGGGAGATAGCCTTGGGAGGAGAAATAGCCTTAGAGGCAGATACTGTTGGAGGCTCTGCTACTGCAAAACTTGCCTTAAGTTGCTTAGCAACTGCATGGCTTATTGGGGAAGGATACGCTATAATAGCTTTGGATTGCTGTGTGCAAACTTCTGGAAGATAATTTAGATAAGCTGTATCAAAGGAATTTAACAAATGAAATAAATCAGTTGTGGGACTGATAATTCAATCACCAACTGTAGTTATTTCTACCACAAATGTGTCAGCCATGTCTATATCAGAATCTGTAAACAAATCAATTATTTCTGCTGGAGGGGCTGCTTCTGCTGAATCATCAGACATCTCAAAATTTACTACTGTTGTACAAGGAGGAACTGGAGCTTCTTCACAGAACATCTCCCCCTAACTGGGTTCAGAGGGTCCTGATGCAAATCCTCTAGAAGAAGGGATAGAAAACAAGGCAGTAATTTTGGAAGAGAGAGAGATGATGGAAGTAGAGAGAGGAGCAGTAGCATTAGGTATAAGTTTCTCAAGAGTTGGTGAAATACAAGCAAGAACATCTTTTGCTATATCAGAAAAGTTTAAGAATAGGGGTTCAAGAGCAGAGTAAGAGTAGGGAGTTTGATGTCCACAATTTGAACACACAGAGAATGCATGTGAGAAGTCTATATGGGTGTAGTCTGGAAGTGTGGAAGGGGTAATAGATGGAATGTTAGTGGTTATGACTGGAGGGATATCAATTGAAGGAATTACAGTAGTAGAAGGAGGAACTGTAGTTGTGGGTGAGGAGATGGGTTCCTGATGTGGAGAGTGATATGGAGATGGTTGAGGAGACAGTAGGTTGAAAGATGGTTGTAAGGTAGATGGAATGTCAGATAGATTAATTTGAGGTGGAGAATGAGGAGGTGGATATGGAGTATCCTCATGAATGACTGTAGGAGAATGTGGAGTTGATGGTTTAGGATGAGGTGAACCAGGAGGGATAATGGAGGATGGTTGTTGTTGTGGAGAAGGTGAAGGAATTCTATTGGAGGGAAGGACATCTTCTGGAGGTGGAGGAGTGGTTGTCACTGCCCTAGTGCTCTCAAAAGTCCGGGAAGAGGAGGAAGCCTTGGATGGCTTTGAGATTGTCCTCTCCCATCTACCAAAAAGAGCAGATGTAAGCCTCTTGGAGGCATTGATGAAGATTGGTTGTGAAACTAATAGTTCTGGTTCCTTTTCCTGGAGGAAAATTCCCAGAATCCTCGCAAAACACACTTCTTTCTTTGTGTTTTTCTTTTTGATTAACTCTAACAGTGACTTTCCCCAATTGACTGATTTCTTCTCAACCAGAGCATACATAACTAGAAACTGATGGCTGGTGATATAATCGTGGGCTGTAAGCTAGCCCAGTAACACCTTGCCAACTATGTCTGCCAAGAATTTATATTGAACAGACAAGTTCTTTTTCAATAACTAATTGGGGTTTCCTTCTGAATGCCCCATTTTGCTCATCATATTCTCATATTCATCAGTATCTATTTCAATATCATCTTCTCCGGTAGATAAATCAAAAATTTCAGATAAAACTACAGGAGTGAGAATGACCTGGTTTCTGTTGATGGTACCTATCATGGTATCTGCATCTGTAGATGTTGCAGTGAAAACCCATTCTCTGATTTCATTTCCTGCTATCTTGATACGGTTTGTCATGAACTTCTTTAGATTCTATTCTTCACACAACTGCAGAATGTCGATGAAGATTTGATCCGTGTGATAAAACGAGTCAAAATTGATATCAAAATCGGTGTCAAATTTCATTGTGGCCAGAGAGTTTGTCGGAATCGCCATTGTTCGCCTGCAAAAGAAAACAGAAAGATCAAGTGCAAGGGGGATAGAAAGCGCGGGATGGAGCTCGAAGAAAACCTAGATATATGATTTTCAGAATATGAAGTGGCAGACTCCGTCCTGCAAAAAATAAAAATTCCTTGATCTGGGTTCGACGAAATATTTTATTGACAAAAGAGTTTGTCGATCTCATTCAGAAGAAGGGAAAAGTTTTCGTCGTTCTCAGGTCGGCGAAAGTTTTCTGAAGCAATATCGTCGATCTCCATTCAACGAATAGAGCTTCACACACAGAGAGTTCGTCGATCTCATGTCAACTAATTCCACAAAAAAGTTTCTCAGTTCGACGAACTGTGGCAAATTCTTTGACCACAAACAAAAAATTAAATTAATGCATCTCCTTTGATCATACCTAGCTGATTCATAAAGAACAGATGTTTCTTCTCATCCAAGGGTTTGGTGAAGATATCTACCGTTTGCAAATCAGTAGAGACAAATTTGAGATTAATTTTCTTTTTGTCTACACACTCTTTAATGAAATAATGTCTTACATCTATATACTTAGTTCTACTATGATGCACTGGATTCTGTGCAATGGAAATTGCACTTGTGTTGTCACACAGTAGAGTTGAATTATTTAAGTTGACACCATAATCTAGGAGTTGGTTTTGAATCCATAACATCTGTGAACAACAACTGCCAGCTTCTATATATTCAGCTTCTGCTATTGAGGTAGACACAGTTGTTTGTTTCTTGCAAAACCATGACACAAGCCTATCACCAAGGAACTGACATGTTCCTGATGTCCTCTTTTTGTCTACTCTACATCCAGCAAAGTCAGCATTAGATTATCCAGTTAACTCAAATTCTGACTCAGTTAGATACCAGAGTCCTAAATTAGTGCAAGAATTTATATATCTTAAATTTTTTTTAAAGAAAATAAGGTGAGATACTTTCGGGTTCACCTGGAACCTAGCAAAAAGGCATGTAGCAAACATAATATCTGGTCTACTTGTTGTAGGATATAATAGATACCCAACAATGGCCTTATATAATTTCTGATCTATATGTTTCCCATATTCATCAGAATCAATTACAATATTGGTAGCCATAGGTGTTTCCTTTGCTGAAGCATCAGCCAACCCAAATCTTTTGATCAGCTCCTTAGCATACTTGGATTGGGATAAAAAGAGGACATCAGAAGACTGCTTCACTTGGAGACCAAGGAAGTAGGAGAGCTCGCACATGCTACTTATTTCAAACTTGGAATGCATAAGGTTGGAGAACCTTTTGCATAGTTTGGAATATGTAGAACCAAATATGATGTCATCTACATATATCTGTACTAACAAGATTTTATCATGATTATGCCTAATAAATAAAGTCCTATCTACTATGCCTCTAGAAAATTTATGCTCTAAGAGAAAGCTAGCTAAGGTTTCATACCAAGCTCTTGGAGCTTTCTTTAGACCATAGAGAGCCTTATGCAATTTGAAAACATAAGAGGGATGAGTAGAGAAATAAAACCCGGTGGTTGTTCTCCATAGACCTCTTCTTTGAGTTCACCATTTAGGAATGCACTCTTGACATCCATCTGGTATACAGTGAACTTTTTGTAGACAGCATATGCAAGGAAAATTCTGATTGCTTCCCTCCTTGCAACAGGTGCAAATGTCTGGTCATAGTCTATGCATTCCTCTTATCTGTATCCTTGAGCAACTAGTCTGGCCTTATTCCTTATGATAAGACCTTGAGCATCTAGCTTATTTCCAAATACCCATTTAGTTCTAATGACTGGGTAGTCTTTGGGTCTTGGAACTAAATCTCAAACTCTACATCTCTTAAATTGGTTGAGCTCCTCTAGCATTGCAATAATCCAGTGTGGATCTTGCTCATCATCTTTAATTAATTGGGGCTCAGTTTGAGATATGAAGCAGGCATGCATCATGTCCTGGTGGAGTTGATGTCGTGTCTGCATAACAACTGAAATTTCTCCAATCAATTGAGATACATGTTGATCTCTAAGTGTGACAAATTTAGTAGGAGGAGTTGGTTGAGCATCAACTTCGGGAATTAATTCCTCTTGTGGAATTACAGCTGTTGTTGGCTCTACACTGAGTTTAGTGTCTTTATCTTCACTATATTCCACAATATGTGGAGAAGGATGGCTAACAACCTCATTAGTGAGGGTCAATGTATCCAACTTCTCATATAGATGTAGTTCCTGCAAAGTCTCACTGGTAGAAGGATTCTTCTCCTTGTAAAACATGTTAGTTTCATCAAAAGAAATATAAATAGATTCTTCTATTTTCATGGTTGATTTATTATAAACCCTATAAGCCTTGCTTGCTTGGGAATATCCAAGAAAAATACCAATTTTAGCCTTGGCTTCAAACTTTCTAATGTGTTTATTATTATTTTGGTGAATGTAACAAATGCAACCAAAAATTTTAAAATAGACAACTTTAGGTTTCTTCCTTTAAGTAGCTCATTAGGAGTCTTATTCTTGAGCTTGTGTATCAGACTTCTGTTCAGTATATAGTTTGTTTCGCTCACAGCCTCTGCCCAAAAAGATAGGGGCAAGTGAGCATCTGCAAGTAATGTGCCTGCAGATTAAATTAAGGTTCTATTTTTCCTTTCGGCAAACCCATTTTGTAGAGGAGTTCTAGGAGCTGAGATGCAGTGCCTGATACCTTCCTTCTCACAGAACTCTTGCATAAGAAGAGACTCAAAATCAGTACCATGATCACTTCTAATCAATGCAACTGGAGTAGAGTACTCAATCTATATGTTATTGAGAAAATCTGTAAGAACCTTGAAGTAATCTGACTTAAATCTCAGAAAGAATACCCAAGTGAATCTTGAGAAGTCATCTACAATCACTAAAGTATGAGATTTCCCTCCTAGGCTTTGTACAACAATAGGGCCAAAAAGTTCCACATGAAGCAAGTACAATATTCTAGGTGAGTCACTTTTTTTTACAGATTTAAAACTATTTTTAGTTTGCTTGCCTAACTGACAAGCCCTGTAAAGGCTTTCCTTCTTATAGGGGCAAGAAGGCGATCCTCTAACACGGTTATCCCTAGAGAGTTTTGCAATATTTTTCCAGTTTACATGGCCTAATATCCTATGCCATAGATCAGTATTGTTACTAGTTTGATTAAATAAACATATTTCTGATTTGGCAGACTTAAAGTTAACTATGTAAATTTTTCCTACTCTAGTTCCTGTTAACACTACTAGGTTATCTACTGATGTAATAATACATGAAGATTTATTAAATGATACCTGAAATCATTCATCACATAACTGACTTATGGAGATAAGGTTGTGCTTCAGTCCATTTACATAAGCTAAATTCCTAAAGGTGACTGATCCAATCTTGACCTTTCCATATCCTTCAGTTTGGTCACAATTAGAATCACCAAATATTACTTTGGGTCCTAGTTTTGGATTGTAGTTGATTTGGTTGTCTTTGCTTCCAGTCATATGTTTTCAACAGCCACTATCCCGATACCACTGTTACTCTGTGGTGTTATAGTCTTTCAACTGCAATAAAACAGATTAGCTATTCTTGACCTAGGTTACCTTGGGTCCTTCTTTCTTTACATAATTAAAACTAAAAATATAAGAATATTCAGGTTGATTTTTGTAGCCTAAGGGATGATATCTTCTTGGTGGAATTATCCATTGATTAAATTGGTTAATTGAAGATTTTGGTTGATTATAAGTTTTAGGAAAATTAAAGTTTCTGTTAAAATGAACTGGGTTCGACGAATTCAAGTAAGTTCGTCGAACTGAGGTCGAAGAATGGGGACAAGTTCGTCGAATTCCACTCAGAGAATGAAATTATTCATTCTCTGGGCCCCAATATCGTCAATCTCGGGTCGACAAACCATACTTGTTTTATCGATCGTAGTTCAACGAATAATTATAATGGAAATTTGCATTCAGAGTTCGTCGACTTGAGTTCGACGAACTGTACACATTTTATCGATCTGAGTTCGACGAAATATGTTGAACATTGTTATGATTAGGAATTTTCTTATTCTTTTTCTTTTTCTTATTCTTTTGTTTTAATTCTGTTTGTTTAGCATTATTATTGTTATCTAACTTTTCTTTACCTTTTTCTGAAACAAATTTTATACGAGTTGTTAGTATATTTTTCTGAATTAGTGGTGGTTGGCTTGATGAAGCACCTAAGCCCAGCTTGCCATTTAGCCTGACATTCACTGTGCTTGTGATGTCCATCAGCTTGATACTTCTCCAATTTAGGGATTCTTCAAGTTTCCTTGCCTCAGCCAATTTAGTTTTAATGATATGATTAGTTTATTAGCTAGGGTTAATTCATCTATTAACTTAATGTTTTCAAAAATAAGGTTTTCTTGATCATATAATTTTTCTCTAAGTGTTTTAATTTCTTTTTCAGAGTTAATTAAATCAATACATAATGATTTGAATTCAGTTTTAAAACTATCTAAATTATAATCAAAAGAAGATAGTACCTGATCTGCCTCAGATTCAGATGTTTCTTCATTGTCTGAATGCTCAACTTCAGATGGACTGCAGGAGGTATTGATAGCCATATGACAAACTTCCCTTGCCTTTGGCTCCTCTTTATCTTCACTGGAGCTAGAGGATGATGATTCATCTTCAGTATCACTCTAGGTTTCAGCCACAAGGAATTTTTAATTTCTTTTATGCTTACTGGAGGAGGGCTTGCTGTAGTGCTGCTTTCTGGAGTCCTTTTCTCTACTTCTCTCCTTCTTTTGTGATGCAGGGTATATCCTAGAGATTCGTCCCGGAGGACACGATAACGCTTATGACACGATCTACGCTCTCGATTCCACACGTTGACGAAAACGCAGCCGCAACAATTATTTTATTTATCGCTCGCGCTAACAATACGGATCGCCGTTCCGCAAATAGATCGAGTGTTGGCTATAGGCCAAACTCTTTCCGGCTAAATGGGATAATCTTGATCCCGAACGAGCTTTTGGGTTGTACCAAAATAGATCCACCAAGAACAAAATGATTCGAAAGATGGTAGGATCTATCCCAACAAAAAGAAAACGAGGATCGCCAATCCTCTTACGAATCTTTCGGAAATCCAAACGAAAAATACCGATCTATTATGGGATTAACCGCGAAGAAAAACAAATCGGAAAATAACGCAAAAATTCGTCCACCACAAGAACTCTCTAGAGAACGAAAACTCTTGGTAGAAATTTTCGTTACCCCTCTCGGATTTGTAGATCCGTGATGCGTGGATCCACCAAGTTTGATCGCTCCTCCGTTGAAAGTCCACGGTAAGCGCGCTACGGATGATGAACGTGCTAATCTCCTTCACTTCACGCTGTGGAGGAAACCCCTATCTTCTTCCTTGCAAACAACCTCTCATGCATGGGCCAAAGTATCCTTGGAGAGAGAGGAACTTGGGTGGCCGTGAGCAAGAGGGAGAGGAGAGTAGCCGAGCACTAGAGAGAAGGGGACGGCCGAGAGCAAGAGGGAGAGAGGAGATGGCCGAACTCTTGAAGGAGGGAGCCTTGAGGCCGGTGGTTTGGAGGAAGGAAGAAAGGGGGGGGGGGGGGGGGGGGGGGGGGGGGGGCTAGGAGAAGAAGAGAGGGAAAAATTAGGGTTGGCAAAATTCAAGTTTTGATTTCAATTAAAGTCTACCATCAAATGAAAAGTTCAAGGCCTTATATAGGCTTACATCTCAAAACAAATAACAAGTGGCTAAAGTCACACCACATAAAGAAAATGCAGAAATTAAATAATATTTTTTTTAAAAGAGCCATCATGAAACGGCTATTAGCACACCAAAGCTAAAATATCAAATATGAGTCTTGTTGCAAGGGCGAAGCTTGTAACCATGACCGCTACGACGTCGCACGTCCTTTGCCGGCACATCTTCAACATAGTCATTCCCAAGTTGGCCGTCCTGGTGGCCGTCATCATCACCGTCGCCATCACCGTCGCCATCAATCCTCCGCCGCTCAAAAGGACTCATCTCCGATGAGCGGGCTGAAATATAACGGCGTACGAGGTCCGCGTCAAGAAGATCCACCTGTGCAGCAGAGAGCCAAGAGTCGTCCGAAGCCGGACGACCACGCCAACGAACCAAAAACCTGTGAATGTCCCCGTCGGGAGTGGGAAACACATCATCCTGCAAAATCCTGTCAGGCAAGAAATCCATCCAGGGAAACCTCAGAAAAACGTTAGGTGAAGCAGAAAAACAAGTTTCATCATCAATAGACGGCATACCTCCCGTAGATTTCGAAGGAGAAAGTGATCCAGAATTGAGCTCACCCCCCACCCCATTAGATTGTATAGTGGAATTATTAAACGGAGAGACAGACAGTTCAGGTGGTGGAGCAACAAAAAGCGTTAAATCCGAAATGTTAAACACAGGGGAGATTCCTCAATCAACAGGTAATTCTAACAAATAAGCATTTTCGCCTAATTTCTTCAAAATTCGAAAAGGACCGGCTTTCTTGTTCGCTAATTTTTTTATGGTGCCCGAAGGCATCTGTTCAGGGATAAGACGGACCATAACCAAATCGCCAATGTTCAAGGAGACTGCTCGCCTATGTACGTTAGCATTCGATTGATAGATAGAATATTGCTTAGCTAACGTCTTGCCAATATGCTCATGGAGAGTGTGAACGTGTGAAGCGAAGTCCTGTGCAAATTGACTTGACTTAAAAGAAGGCGGTAACGGAACCAACTCAAGAGGCACTGGCGCCTTATAACCATGCACTATCTCATTCGGAGACAACCCAGTGGACCTGTTCTTAGAATTATTGTACGCTAGTTGAGCATGCAGAAGGATAAGATCCCATGAACCGTGTGGGGTGAACCCATGTGCAACATGACTTGAGTTAACAGTAGAAAATAACGGGACTAAGTCTGGTGGCACGGGTGCTTTAAATTCATTAACGATTTCCGTGGAGTCCAACGCCATAGTTTTAAATTTAAATTTAAATTTTGATTTAAAAATTTCACAAAGAAATGCCTGCGGAAAACGCTCATCACCAACTATAGAGTTGGATGCTCCCGGAGTTGAAAGGTAGTGCGGGAAACACAACTCAACATACCCAACTACGTTCACTAACGTGTGCATGCACGGATCATCAAAAGGCGGAGGATAAATGCAAGCGACCGGGCTTGGCAAATAATTGTGTCTGGGGGACACCACATCAAAACGTACCATCACCATGGAATCACTAGTAGTCCAAAAAGAAGCCTTACCCAACGCCAAGCGGTCAGATGAACGGTCCATCCTAGGAACAATATAGTCAGATCTATGAAAAGTAGTGGAAAGACCGAATGCGACAACTAACAAATCGCTCACACACATCCGTCTGGGTAAGTCTAATGGGGAAGCTGGATAAATAAACATCTCCAAATATCTCGGGCTAGAAATGACTAGCTCGTTCCCTAACAAGTCATCTAATCGAGTCAAGTGAACCGGAGGAGGAGTCGACATGGGCGATTCCGGAGGAGGAACTAAATCATACTCACCGTCAAAACATGGATTTAACGTCCAAGAAAAATCCTCCGGGTGCAAGCCATCAAAATCAAAGGAAAAATCAAACAGTAGATTCGTCCTTACCGAAAACTCAGCCGGATCGTCATCATCTAACTCACTATCAGATAAACATTCATCACGGGGTGACTCTACCAAATCAGCCGACATGTCTTCCAACCCACTACATAATTCGTCCAAATCAGAATCAGTATTGGTATCAAAAGTAGGAAAGATCGTACTCGAAAAAATTCCTAATCCATTTTGGGCTTCTGGCGAAGGAGCTAACATCAAAGAAATGTTTATCGGGTCCTCAGTGCTACCGTCATCCACAAATAGCCTTCCCACACAGGGTAAATCTTCCAAAACGTCACATCCTTCGCTAACCAAATCTTCCCACGAAGTAGGTACATTGTCTAAATCATGATGGGGGGTTGGGCAAATCGAATCCCGGGAAGAATCTAAATTACTATGACCATCAAGCAACGATGATAATATCAATGAACTATCTCGCGGATGTGCACCACTAAGATTATCCCAAGATAAACATCCATCCCAAGGTGACTCTTCCAACACCGTTGAACCATCGACCAAAACGGGATCAATCATTATAATATTGTGATCCTCACTCGCACTGATCCGACTGGATTGACCTACCGGGGAAGCTAAAGAAATGGGCACCTCAATATGTTCCGGGCTAGAAGGAACTAGCTCATGTTCAAGCAGGTCATCACCTAAATCAGTAATAGGTAAGCTCTCAACATAGGGTGACTCAGCCGGAATGTCTTCTGACTCAGGGTCATCAGAAGACTCCATAACTGTCAAGGGAGACGCCTCAGAAACATCGTCGAAAGGAAGAGGAGATGATTCCTCAGAGGTGAAATCCTCGTCCAGGTCACTAGGGTAACCAAACTCCTCGTCATCACTAAGCTCATCAATTAAGTCGGTCTCACCTACAGTGGCGGGCTCAGTCTTAGACACTACTGCAGACTCATCAGGAGAGTCAACGACTAGATTAGGCAGCTCAGGAGAAGACTCAAAAAGAACTACGGGCGTATTCGGAATAGGACGCACAATAGAGTCAAGATCAGATACGCCACTAGACTCAAAGGTAATAATCTTCTGACGTGAGTGAACCTTTCTCCTAGGAGGTCGGCGCTTCTCAATCTCCAAAGCCGTACTAAAGGTGAGGTGTAGGTCGGTGTGACAATAATGTAGTAAGCCGTACTCACTCACAGGCTTGGTGTTGGTAGTACGGAGATAGGCGGGATCAAATTGATCTGAAAGGAGGCTACGCATCGCCTACCAATTATGTTGATAACCACCAACACGACGGTCTTCGTTCAGCCAAAATAATTGGGCCTGACCTATTAACCGTTCTCGGGCAAAGTGAATCTTTTGGGGGTCATCCCATCCATAACACTTAAAATGAAGTTCTATACCATTAAGCCAATTCCTAAAAATTTTAGGACACCCTAAACCGTCATAAGTAGGACAAGTGTGGCATTGCCTAGGGGGAAACTTAGTCATGGCTTTATCATACCAAAAGTCCAACCGGGAAACGTGAACGTCATAGGCCATAATTTTGGATTTTTGAAATTGGAAATTTGAATTTTGAATTTTAAACTTTGAAATTTGAAATTGGAAATTTGAAATTTTGAATTTTGAAATTTAAAATTTAAATTTTGAAGTTTGAAATTTGAAATTTGAAATTTTGAAATTTGAAATTTGAAATTTAAATTTTGAATTTTAAAATTTGAAATTTGAAATTTAAATTTTAAATGTTGAAATTTGAAATTTGAAATTTGAAATTTTGAATTTTGAAATTTGAAAATCGGAATTTAAATTTTGAATTTTGAAATTTGAATTTTGAAAATTTGAAATTTGAAAATTTGAAATTCGAAATTTAAATTGTTAATTTTGAAATTTGAAATTTGAAATTTTGAAATTTGAAATTTTGAAATTTGAAATTTAAAATTTAAAATTTAAATTTTGAATTTTGAATTTTAAAATTTGAATTTTGAAATTTGAAATGTGAAATTTAAATTTTGAATTTTAAATTTTGAAATTTGAAATTTGAAATTTTGAATTTTGAAATTTGAAATTTTGAAATTTGAAATTTGAAATTCGAAATTTAAATTTTGAATTTTGAAATTTGAAATTTGAAATTTGAAATTTGAAATTTTGAAATTTGAAGTTTGAAATTCAAAATTTGAAATTTGAAATTTGAAATTTAAAATTTGAAATTTGTTTGTTTTAATTTGAAGAGGGGGAGGAGTGCCAATTAGGAAATTGACGAAAACCTCCTTCTGATACCAAAATTGATGCAGGGTATATCCTAGAGATTCGTCACGGAGGCCACGATAACGCTTATGACACGATCTACGCTCTCGATTCCACACGTTGACGAAAACGCAGCCACAACAATTATTTTATTTATCGCTCGCGCTAACAATACGGATCGCCGTTCCGCAAATAGATCGAGTGTTGGCTATAGGCCAAACTCTTTCCGGCTAAATGGGATAATCTTGATCCCGAACGAGCTTTTGGGTTGTCCAAAATAGATCCACCACGAACAAAATGATTCGAAAGATGGTAGGATCTATCCCAACAAAAAGAAAACGAGGATCGCCAATCCTCTTATGAATCTTTCGGAAATCCAAACGAAAAATACCGATCTATTATGGGATTAACCGCGAAGAAAAACAAATCGGAAAATAACGCAAAAATTCGTCCACCACAAGAACTCTCTAGAGAAAGAAAACTCTTGGTAGAAAGTTTCGTTACCCCTCTCGGATTTGTAGATCCGTGATGAGTGGATCCACCAAGTTTGATCGCTCCTCCGTTGAAAGTCCACGGGAAGCGCGCTACGGATGATGAACGTGCTAATCTCCTTCACTTCACGCTGTGGAGGAAACCCCTATCTTCTTCCTTGCAAACAACCTCTCATGCATGGGCCAAAGTATCCTTAGAGAGAGAGGATCTCGGGTGGCCGTGAGCAAGAGGGAGAGGAGAGTAGCCGAGCACTAGAGAGAAGGGGACGGCCGAGAGCAAGAGGGAGAGAGGAGATGGCCGAACTCTTGAAGGAGGGATCCTTGAGGCCGGTGGTTTGGAGGAAGGAAGAAAGAGGGGGGGGGGGCTAGGAGAAGAAGAGAGGGAAAAATTAGGGTTGGCAAAATTCAAGTTTTGATTTCAATTAAAGTCTACCATCAAATGAAAAGTTCAAGGCCTTATATAGGCTTACATCTCAAAACAAATAACAAGTGGCTAAAGTCACACCACATAAAGAAAATGCAGAAATTAAATAATGTTTTTTTTAAAAGAGCCATCATGAAACGGTTATTAGCACACCAAAGCTAAAATATCAAATATGAGTCTTGTTGCAAGGGCGAAGCTTGTAACCATGACCGCTATGACGTCGCACGTCCTTTGCCGGCACATCTTCAACATAGTCATTCCCAAGTTGGCCGTCCTGGTGGCCGTCGTCATCACCGTCGCCATCACCGTCGCCATCATTTTGGTTCTCTGGACACTCTGATATGAAGTGTCCTAGTTTCTTGTAACCAAAACAAACTACTTCTTTAGTGGGTGTCTTGTCATACCTTGGTTTGTCATCTTGCCTAGATGACTTTCTTCTGAAGTCCTTCTTTGCCATTTTGAAAAATCTCTTGGCAAAGCGACTCAGGAGTTATTCACTGGCTGTTGGACCTTCTGATTCTTCTAATGCTTTGAAATCTATGTTCTGCTCCTTTCTTGTTGCTGGAGGAGTCTTCTACCCAACAGCTTCTGGCCTCCTTGATTGGCCATATTCTGGAATCCCATGAGCTAGGGAAGAACATGAGGATTTTCTCATTTACTTCTGTGAGAGTGACATCTTTGTCCAGAGTCTTCAACTCATTGATAATTGAGCTTAGTCTATTATACATATCACTCACAGACTCGGATTCTTCTTTCTTGAATTTTTCATATTTGGAGATGAGAGTTGATCTCCTGTCCTTTCTCTCATCTGTTGATCCAGCAACCATCTGGTCGAGAGAGTCCCAGATAGCTTTGACAGATGTGCACTCAGCCACCTTCTGGAATATGTCATCTGACATAGTTTGAGCCAAAATATTCATGGCCTTGACATCTACTATATTGGCCTTCTTCTGTACATCTGTCCACTCAGGTGGTGGAATAACATGTATACTAGTAGATGTAGTGGCAGCTGTAGGTTGAGGGGGACCTGTCAAAATTGAGTTGTATATTTCTTCATGTAAAGCCTGATTCTTGCCTTCCAGATAGCAAACTTATTAAAGTTGCAAACTAGAGGTCTATTGTAACACCCCAAATCCCATATTTAGTTCAAGTTGGGTGACACAACATGGGACACGGGCATGTCCCAGGGCGTGTCCTGTTCTGTATGGTTAGGCAGCCACTCAAGTGCTCAACGATCTGCACTCAAGTAGTTCTCGAGAGGTAACACACCCTGCGATACGGACGTGTCAGGGGGTGCGTCCTCCTCTGGTCGACGAGCTTCACTCTATGAAAAACCCTACAGAGGCGTGTCTGTTGTCGTATAAGGGCACACAGCCTATAAAACGGGCGTGTCCTTTGCTGGATTTGACCAGGGTAGTGGGCCTGATGAACACAACCAGGACACGGGTGTGTCTCTGGGTATACGACCTGTGATATGGGCGTGTCACTTGGCCGTATCTTTCTCGGGTTGAGCGGGGTTGTACACCACCTGAGGTATACTACCACAAACACGGGCGTGTCTGAAGGCGTATCAAATTACATGGCCCGTGACACGGGCGTGTCACATGGCCGTGTATTGGTCTGGATGAGTCGGTTGTGTGTCGCTTAAGGTACACAGCCTGTGGCACGGGCGTGTCAGAGGCCGTGTCAGGCAAAAATTAACCTTTTGTGTCAAAATTATGGCCGTCCGTTTTCTTCAGCTCGGATCTGATGGCCCAGATTCCTCCCCCTTACTTAAAGGCCGAGAAGGAGAAGGAAAATCTCATTCTCATCTTGGCCATTCTCTTTCTACAACAGAGAGAGAGAGACAAAAGAGGAGGATGAGGAGGAGAGTCGGCTACCTGTGGAGCTGCGGAGTTCTGATTTGAGATCCGAGGCTAGAGTTGTGGAGGCAAAGCCGCTGCGGTGTTTTTCAGCTGGCTAGAAGTCCATGGTTCTGAAGCGATCTTCAAGGGTAACGATCTTCCATCTTAGCCATGTGAAGGCTTCCTTTTTGGCATATGCATGTGATTCCCCCACTAGAGGGTGGATTGTGTACGGATTTCCTTGGGCTAATTCGTGGAATCCCCAATAGTTTGGCATATAGATCTGGAAATGGAGTACGGAATAGGCATGCTGTGTGAAACCCATCTGGATAGGTTGGTCTGGATTAGTGATGTTGCATATATCCACTGGAGAAGACTCCGCGATGAAACGTGTAGTTTATGGAGTCGATGGGTTGGACCTGCGAAGGGCAGTAGCAGGAAGTACTGGAGTGGTATTCTAGGAAGAAACCCTTGTGATGCCTGTGACGCTCGATGGGTTGGACCTGCGAAGGGCAGTAGCAGGAAGTACTGGTACAAAAGTCTGGGAAAATACCCTTTGATGCTTGTAATGCTTATGACGCTTAATGGGTTGTGCATGTGAAGGGTAGTAGCAGTAAGTACTGGCTTGGCAGTTCATGAAAATACCCTGAGGTGTTTGCCATGAAGGTACTGTTAAGCCTAGTGACGGAAAATGAGTTCTGTCACTAACACGAGGCATGGCTCCTAGCTAACCGATTAATGTAAAGCCACTCCATTTAGGACGGTCTGGCTATGTGTGAGCTTGATGAGCTCTTATAGCTTGATGCCAAACAGGTAAGGTGAAACCGACCAGCACATTTTTCTTAGCCGCGAGTATGCTGTACTCGGTGCTGGCAAGACGATTTGAGCAACGGGGGGTGGTGGATCCGACCTGCGTTATGTCCGTCCGACTTGAAGACCTGAAAGTGCGGTCTGTTAGAGCGCATAGCAAGAGTCTTAAGCCTGCGCACCACGACACCATGGGGGCCTACGGGCCAATCCCGGGTCATTAAGACAAAAGTCTCCGGCTGCACGCCATGGAGCATAATGCTCAAGTTTGTCGTTGGGCTTCGGGCCTTGAACGGAGGTGGGCAACTGGTTTATCCGTTACACTAATGCAGACATTCTCTCCAGCCGAATTTTATATTCTCTAGGCCGTCAACAATCAATGCAGGAAGGGAATTCAAAATTCAAGAGTGAAATTCCATTAAAGATAAAAAAACTGATTCTCTTCCTTGTACTAGAGACGGAGAGACAGAGACATACACAGAATAAGATATAGCACACAAAGAAGATACAGAACGACATTCATTCAAATTCTTCTCTGTGCAGAAAAAGAATCTGGTCTTCACCCTGACACTATTGAAGAAGAAGAAGAACACATATCCAAATCAAGAGTCTTCTTCATTCTTCACTCCAGGATTCTTCAAGGACAATAAATCTTCATCAGTCAAGAAGTTCCTGGATCACCTCTGGTCAAAGATAAAGAAAGAAGACCTACTCACCCTGAATCAAAGCTCCAATCTTCCTGAACAACTCTATAACTCTGGGGGAGCTTTGATAACATGAAAGATCCACTAGTCTTCTCAGTTGTATTTGAGAAAGAGAAGACACCATAACTCTCTCACCCCCTCACTGTACAAAGGATTCTTTAACTCCCTTCAAAAGTTATTCCTTGATTGCAAGTCACTGATCAAAAGACTTGGGTTGATTTTTGAGCACCTGATCAAAAGCTCATTGGTGGCAGTCACCTGATCAAAAACTATTAGTGGATTCCTACCAGGGTGGTAGAAGAGTGGATGCACCCAGGTTGTGGGACCACTATCAAAATTCTTATGTTGTCTGGTTGCCCTCTTTTCCTTGTGTTCTTGCTGTGCCTGTATTAGTTAGATTAATTCTTGCTGTGCCTGTGGTAGATTAGTGTATCTTAATATTTCACTTTATTTACAGCAAATTGGTATCATATAACTGCACTACTCTGAAGTGTTTTTGTTAACTGCAAAAAGTTTTAAAGATTTAAAAGATACTCTATTTACCCCCCCCCCCCCCTCTAGAGTATTTCAGGTCTAACCCTCTCTTCATCTTCCATATCAGTAACAATAATATCATCTAGATTAGGTAAAGGACTATAATACATCTTATAGATAGGAGGGGAGATAGCCTTGGGAGGAGAAATAGCCTTAGAGACAGATACTGTTGGAGGCTCTGCTACTGCAAAACTTGCCTTAAGTTGCTTAGCAACTGCATGGCTTATTGGGGAAGGATAAGCTATAATAGCTTTGGATTGCTGTGTGCAAACTTCTGGAAGATAATTTAGATAAGCTGTATCAAAGGAATTTAACAAATGAAATAAATCAGTTGTGGGACTGATAATTCAATCACCAACTGTAGTTATTTCTACCACAAATGTGTCAGCCATGTCTATATTAGAATCTGTAAACAAATCAATTATTTCTGCTGGAGGGGATGCTTCTGCTGAATCATCAGATATCTCAAAATTTACTGCTGCTGTACAAGGAGGAACTGGAGCTTCTTCACAGAACATCTCCCCCTAACTGGGTTCAGAGGGTCCTGATGCAAATCCTCTAGAAGAAGGGACAGAAAACAGGGCAGTAATTCTGGAAGAGAGAGAGATGATGGAAGTAGAGAGAGGAGCAATAGCATTAGGTATAAGTTTCTCAAGAGTTGGTGAAATACAAGCAAGAAGATCTTTTGCTATATCAGAAAAGTTTAAGAATAGGGGTTCAAGAGCAGAGTAAGAGTAGGGAGTGTGATGTCCACAATTTGAACACACAGAGAATGCATGTGAGAAGTCTATATGGGTGTAGTCTGGAAGTGTGGAAGGGGTAATAGATGGAATGTTAGTGGTTATGACTGGAGGGATATCAATTGAAGGAATTACAGTGGTAGAAGGAGGAACTGTGGTTGTGGGTGAGGAGATGGGTTCCTGATGTGGAGAGTGATATGGAGATGGTTGAGGAGACAGTAGGTTGAAAGATGGTTGTAAGGTAGATGGAATGTCAGATAGATTAATTTGAGGTGGAGAATGAGGAGGTGGATATGGAGTATCCTCATGAATGACTGTAGGAGAATGTGGAGTTGATGGTTTAGGATGAGGTGAACCAGGAGGGATAATGGAGGATGGTTGTTGTTGTGGAGAAGGTGAAGGAATTTTATTGGAGGGAAGGACATCTTCTGGAGGTGAGGAGTGGTTGTCACTGCCCTAGTGCTCTCAAAAGTCCGGGAAGAGGAGGAAGCCTTGGATGGCTTTGAGATTGTCCTCTCCCATCTACCGAAAAGAGCAGATGTAAGCCTCTTGGAGGCATTGATGAAGTTGGTTGTGAAACTAATAGTTCTGGTTCCTTTTCCTGGAGGAAAATTCCCAGAATCCTCGCAAAACACACTTCTTTCTTTGTGTTTTTTTTTGATTAACTCTAACAGAGACTTTCCCAATTGACTGATTTCTTCTCAACCAGAGCATACATCACTAGAAACTGATGGCTGGTGATATAATCGTGGGCTGTAAGCTTGCCCAGTAACACCTTGCCAACTATGTCTGCCAAGAATTTTATTGAATAGACAAGTTCTTTTTCAATAACTAATTGGGGTTTCCTTCTGAATGCCCCATTTTGCTCATCATATTCTCATATTCATCAGTATCTATTTCAATATCATCTTCTCCGGTAGATAAATCAAAAATTCAGATAAAACTACAGGAGTGAGAATGACCTGGTTTCCGTTGATGGTACCTATCATGGTATCTGCATCTGTAGATGTTGCAGTGAAAACCATTCTCTGATTTCATTTCCTGCTATCTTGATACGGTTTGTCATGAACTTCTTTAGATTCTGTTCCTCACACAACTGCAGAATGTCGATGAAGATTTGATCCGTGTGATAAAACGAGTCAAAATTGATATCAAAATCGGTGTCAAATTTCATTGTGGCCAGAGAGTTTGTCGGAATCGCCATTGTTCGCCTGCAAAAGAAAACAGAAAGATCAAGTGCAAGGGGGATAGAAAGCGCGGGATGGAGCTCGAAGAAAACCTAGATATATGATTTTCAGAATATGAAGTGGCAGACTCCGTCCTGCAAAAAATAAAAATTCCTTGATCTGGGTTCGACGAAATATTTTATTGACAAAAGAGTTTGTCGATCTCATTCAGAAGAAGGGAAAAGTTTTCGTCGTTCTCAGGTCGGCGAAAGTTTTCTGAAGCAATATCGTCGATCTCTGTTCAACGAATAGAGCTTCACACACAGAGAGTTCGTCGATCTCATGTCAACTAATTCCACAAAAATGTTTCTCAGTTCGACGAACTGTGGCAAATTCTTTGACCACAGACAAAAAATTAAATTAATGCATCTCCTTTGATCATACCTAGCTGATTCATAAAGAACAGATGTTTCTTCTCATCCAAGGGTTTGGTGAAGATATCTACCATTTGCAAATTAGTAGAGACAAATTTGAGATTAATTTTCTTTTTGTCTACACACTCTTTAATGAAATAATGTCTTACATCTATATACTTAGTTCTACTATGATGCACTGGATTCTGTGCAATGGAAATTGCACTTGTGTTGTCACACAGTAGAGTTGAATTATTTAAGTTGACACCATAATCTAGGAGTTGGTTTTGAATCCACAACATCTGTGAACAACAACTGCCAGCTTCTATATATTCAGCTTCTGCTATTGAGGTAGACACAGTTGTTTGTTTCTTGCAAAACCATGACACAAGCCTATCACCAAGGAACTGACATGTTCCTGATGTGCTCTTTTTGTCTACTCTACATCCAGCAAAGTCAGCATTAGAGTATCCAGTTAACTCAAATTCTGACTCAGTTAGATACCAGAGTCCTAAATTAGGGCAAGAATTTATATATCTTAAATTTTTTTAAAGAAAATAAGGTGAGATTCTTTAGGGTTCACCTGGAACCTAGCAAAAGGCATGTAGCAAACATAATGTCTGGTCTACTTGTTGTAGGATATAATAGATACCCAACAATGGCCCTATATAATTTCTGATCTATATGTTTCCCATATTCATCAGAATCAATTACAATATTGGTAGCCATAGGTGTTTCCTTTGCTGAAGCATCAGCCAACCCAAATCTTTTGATCAGCTCCTTAGCATACTTGGATTGGGATAAAAAGAGGCCATCAGAAGACTGCTTCACTTGGAGACCAAGGAAGTAGGAGAGCTCACCCATGCTACTTATTTCAAACTTGGAATGCATAAGGTTGGAGAACCTTTTGCATAGTTTGGAATATGTAGAACCAAATATGATGTCATCTACATATATCTGTACTAACAAGATTTTATCATGATTATGCCTAATAAATAAAGTCCTATCTACTATGCCTCTAGAAAATTTATGCTCTAAGAGAAAGCTAGCTAAGGTTTCATACCAAGCTCTTGGAGCTTTCTTTAGACCATAGAGAGCCTTATGCAATTTGAAAACATAAGAGGGATGAGTAGAGAAATAAAACCCGGTGGTTGTTCTACATAGACCTCTTCTTTGAGTTCACCATTTAGGAATGCACTCTTGACATCCATCTGGTATACAGTGAACTTTTTGTAGACAGCATATGCAAGGAAAATTCTGATTGCTTCCCGCCTTGCAACAGGTGCAAATGTCTGGTCATAGTCTATGCATTCCTCTTATCTGTATCCTTGAGCAACTAGTCTGGCCTTATTCCTTATGATAAGACCTTGAGCATCTAGCTTGTTTCCAAATACCCATTTAGTTCTAATGACTGGGTAGTCTTTGGGTCTTGGAACTAAATCTCAAACTCTACATCTCTTAAATTGGTTGAGCTCCTCTTGCATTGCAATAATCCAGTGTGGATCTTGCTCATCATCTTTAATGGATTGGGCCCAGTTTGAGATATGAAGCAGGCATGCATCATGTCCTGGTGGAGTTGATGTCGTGTCTGCATAACAACTGAAATTTCTCCAATCAATTGAGATACATGTTGATCTCTAAGTGTGACAAATTTAGTAGGAGGAGTTGGTTGAGCAACAACTTCGGGAATTAATTCCTCTTGTGGAATTACAGCTGTTGTTGGCTCTACACTGAGTTTAGTGTCTTCATCTTCACTATATTCCACAATATGTGGAGAAGGATGGCTAACAACCTCATTAGTGAGGGTCAATGTATCCAACTTCTCACATAGATGTAGTTCCTGCAAAGTCTCACTGGTAGAAGGATTCTTCTCCTTGTAAAACATGTTAGTTTCATCAAAAGAAATATAAATAGATTCTTCTATTTTCATGGTTGATTTATTATAAACCCTATAAGCCTTGCTTGCTTGGGAATATCCAAGAAAAATACCAATTTTAGCCTTGGCTTCAAACTTTCTAATGTGTTTATTATTATTTTTGTGAATGTAACAAATGCAACCAAAAATTTTAAAATAGACAACTTTAGGTTTCTTCCCTTTAAGTAGCTCATTAGGAGTCTTATTCTTGAGCTTGTGTATCAGACTTCTGTTCAGTATATAGTTTGTTGTGCTCACAGCCTCTGCCCAAAAAGATAGGGGCAAGTGAGCATCTGCAAGTAATGTGCCTGCAGATTAAATTAAGGTTCTATTTTTCCTTTCGGCAAACCCATTTTGTAGAGGAGTTCTAGGAGCTGAGATGCAGTGCCTGATACCTTCCTTCTCACAGAACTCTTGCATAAGAAGAGACTCAAAATCAGTACCATGATCACTTCTAATCAATGCAACTGGAGTAGAGTACTCAATCTATATGTTATTGAGAAAATCTGTAAGAACCTTGAAGTAATCTGACTTAAATCTCAGAAAGAATACCCAAGTGAATCTTGAGAAGTCATCTACAATCACTAAAGTATGAGATTTCCCTCCTAGGCTTTGTACAACAATAGGGCCAAAAAGTTCCACATGTAGCAAGTACAATATTCTAGGTGAGTCACTTTTTTTTAACAGATTTAAAACTATTTTTAGTTTGCTTGCCTAACTGACAAGCCCTGTAAAGGCTTTCCTTCTTATAGGGGCAAGAAGGCGATCCTCTAACAAGGTTATCCCTAGAGAGTTTTGCAATATTTTTCCAGTTTACATGGCCTAATATCCTATGCCATAGATCAGTATTGTTACTAGTTTGATTAAATAAACATATTTCTGATTTGGCAGACTTAAAGTTAACTATGTAAATGTTTCCTACTCTAGTTCCTGTTAACACTACTAGGTTATCTACTGAAGTAATAATACATGAAGTTTTATTAAATGATACCTGAAATCATTCATCACATAACTGACTTATGGAGATAAGGTTGTGCTTCAGTCCATTTACATAAGCTAAATTCCTAAAGGTGACTGATCCAATCTTGACCTTTCCATATCCTTCAGTTTGGTCACAATTAGAATCACCAAATATTACTTTGGGTCCTAGTTTTGGATTGTAGTTGATTTGGTTGTCTTTGCTTCCAGTCATATGTTTTCAACAGCCACTATCCAGATACCACTGTTACTCTGTGGTGTTATAGTCTTTCACCTGCAATAAAACAGATTAGCTATTCTTGACCTAGGTTACCTTGGGTCCTTCTTTCTTTACATAATTAAAACTAAAAATATAAGAATATTAAGGTTGATTTTTGTAGCCTAAGGGATGATATCTTCTTGGTGGAATTATCCATTGATTAAATTGGTTAATTGAAGATTTTGATTGATTATAAGTTTTAGGAAAATTAAAGTTTCTGTTAAAATGAACTGGGTTCGACGAATTCAAGTAAGTTCGTCGAACTGAGGTCGAAGAATGGGGACGAGTTCGTCGAATTCCACTCAGAGAATGAAATTATTCATTCTCTGGGCCCCAATATCGTCAATCTCGGGTCGACGAACCATACTGGTTTTATCGATCGTAGTTCAACGAATAATTATAATGGAAATTTGCATTCGGAGTTCGTCGACTTGAGTTCGACGAACTGTACACATTTTATCGATCTGAGTTCGACGAAATATGTTGAACATTGTTATGATTAGGAATTTTCTTATTCTTTTTCTTTTTCTTATTCTTTTGTTTTAATTCTGTTTGTTTAGCATTATTATTGTTATCTATCTTTTCTTTACCTTTTTCTGAAACAAATTTTATACGAGTTGTTAGTATATTTTTCTGAATTAGTGGTGGTTGGCTTGATGAAGCACCTAAGCCCAGCTTGCCATTTAGCCTGACATTCACTGTGCTTGTGATGTCCATCAGCTTGATACTTCTCCAATTTAGGGATTCTTCAAGTTGCCTTGACTCAGCCAATTTAGTTTTAATGATATGATTAGTTTATTAGCTAGGGTTAATTCATCTTTTAACTTAATGTTTTCAAAAATAAGGTTTTCTTGATCATATAATTTTTCTCTAAGTGTTTTAATTTCTTTTTCAGAGTTAATTAAATCAATACATAATGATTTGAATTCAGTTTTAAAACTATCTAAATTATAATCAAAAGAAGATAGTACCTGATCTGCCTCAGATTCAGATGTTTCTTCATTGTCTGAATGCTCAGCTTCAGATGGACTACAGGAGGTATTGATAGCCATATGACAAACTTCCCATGCCTTTGGCTCCTCTTAATCTTCACTGGAGCTAGAGGATGATGATTCATCTTCAGTATCACTCTAGGTTTCAGCCACAAGGACTTTTTAATTTCTTTTATGCTTACTGGAGGAGGGCTTGCTGTAGTGCTGCTTTCTGGAGTCCTTTTCTCTTCTTCTCTCCTTCTTTTGGTTCTCTGGACACTCTGATATGAAGTGTCCTAGTTTCTTGTAACCAAAACAAACTACTTCTTTAGTGGGTGTCTTGTCATACCTTGGTTTGTCATCTTGCCTAGATGACTTTCTTCTGAAGTCCTTCTTTGCCATTTTGTAAAATCTCTTGGCAAAGCGACTCAGGAGTTCTTCACTGGCTGTTGGAGCTTCTGATTCTTCTAAAGCTTTGAAAGCTATGTTCTGCTCCTTTCTTGTTGCTGGAGGAGTCTTCTACCCAACAGCTTCTGGCCTCCTTGATTGGCCATATTCTGGAATCCCATGAGCTAGGGAAGAACATGAGGATTTTGTCATTTACTTCTGTGAGAGTGACATCTTTGTCCAGAGTCTTCAACTCATTGATAATTGAGCTTAGTCTATTATACATATCACTCACAGACTCGATTCTTCTTTCTTGAAGTTTTCATATTGGGAGATGAGAGTTGATCTCCTGTCCTATCTCTCATCTGTTGATCCAGCAACCATCTGGTTGAGAGAGTCCCAGATAGCTTTGGCAGATGTGCACTCAGCCACCTTCTGGAATATGTCATCTGACATAGTATGAGCCAAAATATTCATGGCCTTGACATCTACTATCTTGGCCTTCTTCTGTACATCTGTCCACTCAGGTGGTGGAACAACATGTATACTGGTAGATGTAGTGGCAGTTGTAGGTTGAGGGGGACCTGTCAAAATTGAGTTGTATATTTCTTCATCAATAGAATTCATGTAAAGCCTGATTATTGCCTTCTAGATAGCAAACTTATTCAAGTTGCAAACTAGAGGTCTATTGTAACACCCCAAATCCCAGATTTAGTTCAAGTTGGGTGACACAGCATGGGACACAGGCATGTCCCAGGGCGTGTCCTGCTCTGTATAGTTAGGCAGCCACTCAAGTGCTCGACGATCTGCACTCAAGTAGTTCTCGAGAGGTAACACGCCCTGCGATACAGACGTGTCAGGGGCGCGTCCTCCTCTGGTCGACGAGCTTCACTCGATGAAAAACCCTACAGAGGCGTGTCTGCTGCCGTATAAGGGCACACAGCCTGTGAAACCGGCGTGTCCTTTGCTGGATTTGACCAGGGTAGTGGGCCTGATGAACACAACCAGGACACGAGTGTGTCTCTGGGTACACGACCTGTGATAAGGGCGTGTCACTTGGCCGTATCTTTCTCGGGTTGAGCGTGGTTGTACACCACCTGAGGTATACTACCACAAACACGGGCGTGTCTGAAGGCGTATCAAATTACATGGCCCGTAACACGGGCGTGTCACATGGCCATGTATTGGTCTGGATGAGTCGGTTGTGTGTCGCTTAAGGTACACATCCTGTGGCACGGGCGTGTCAGAGGCCGTGTCAGGCAAAAATTAACCTTTTGTGGCAAAATTATGGCCGTCTGTTTTCTTCAGCTGGGATTTGATGGCCCAGATTCCTCCCCCTTACTTAAAGGCCGAGAAGGAGAAGGAAAATCTCATTCTCATCTTGGCCATTCTCTTTCTACAACAGAGAGAGAGAGATGAAAGAGGAGGATGAGGAGGAGAGTCGGCTACCGGTGGAGCTGCGGAGTTCTAATTTGAGATCCGAGGCTAGATTTGTGGAGGCAAAGCCGCTGCGGTGTTTTTCAGCTGGCTAGAAGTCCATGGCTCTGAAGCGATCTTCAAGGGTAGCGATCTTCCATCTTAGCCATGCGAAGGCTTCCTTTTTGGCATATGCATGGGATTCCCCCACCAGAGGGTGGATTGTGTAGGGATTTCCTTGGGCTGATTCGTGGAATCCCCAATAGTTTGGCATATAGATCCGGAAATAGAGTACGGAATAGGCATGCTGTGTGAAACCCATCTGGATAGGTTAGTCTGGATTAGTGATGTTGCATATATCCACTGGAGAAGACTCCGCGATGAAACATGTAGTTTATGGAGTCGATGGGTTGGACCTGCGAAGGGCAGTAGCAGGAAGTACTGGAGTGGTATTCTCAAAAGACACCCTTGTGATGCCTGTGACGCTCGATGGGTTGGACCTGCGAAGGGCAGTAGCAGGAAGTACTGGTACAGAAGTCCGGGAAAATACCCTTTCATGCTTGTAATGCTTATGATGCTTAATGGGTTGTGCCTGTGAAGGGTAGTAGCAGTAAGTACTGGCTTGGCAGTCCATGAAAATACCCTGAGGTGTATGCCATGAAGGTACTGTTAAGCCTAGTGATGGAAAATGAGTTCTGTCACTAACACGAGGCGTGGCTCCTAGCTAACCGATTAATGTAAAGCCAGTCCCTTTAGGACGGTCTGGCTATGTGTGAGCTTGATGAGCTCTTACATCTTGATGCCAAACAGGTAAGGTGAAACCGACCCGCACATTTTTCTTAGCCGCGAGTATGCTGTACTCGGTGCTGGAAAGGCGATTTGAGCAACGGGGGGTAGTGGATCCGACCTGCGTTATGTCCGTCCGACTTGAAGACCTGAAAGTACGGTCTGTTAGAGCGCATAGCAAGAGTCTTAAGCCTACGCGCCACGAAACCATGGGGGCCTACGGGCCAATCCCGGGTCATTAAGACGAAAGTCTCCGGCTGCACGCCATGGAGCATAATGCTCAAGTTTGTCGTTGGGCTTCGGGCCTTGAACGGCGGTGGGCAACTGGTTTATCCGGTACACAAATGCAGACATTCTCTCCAGCCGAATTTTATATTCTCTAGGCCGTCAACAATCAATGCAGGAAGGGAATTCAAAATTCAAGAGTGAAATTCCATTAAAGATAAAAAAAAATGATTCTCTTCCTTGTACTAGAGACGGAGAGAGACATACACAAGAATAAGATACAGCACACAAAGAAGATACAGAATGACATTCATTCAAATTCTTCTCTGTGCAGAAAAAGAATCTGGTCTTCACCCTGACACTATTGAAGAAGAAGAAGAACACATATCCAAATCAAGAGTCTTCTTCATTCTTCACTCCAGGATTCTTCAAGGACAATAAATCTTCATCAGTCAAGAAGTTCCTGGATCACCTCTGGTCAAAGATAAAGAAAGAAGACCTACTCACCCTGAATCAAAGCTCCAATCTTCCTGAACAACTCTATAACTCTATGGGAGATTTGATAACATCAAAGATCCATTAGTCTTCTCAGTTGTATTTGAGAAAGAGAAGACACCATAACTCTCTCACCCCCTCACTGTACAAAGGATTCTTTAACTCCCTTCAAAAGTTATTCCTTGATTGCAAGTCACCTGATCAAAAGACTTGGGTTGATTTTTAAGCACCTGATCAAAAGCTCATTTGTGGCAGTCACCTGATCAAAAACTATTAGTGGATTCCTACCAGGGTGGTAGAAGAGTGGATGCACCCAGGTTGTGGAACCACTATCAAAATTCTTGTGTTGTCTGGTTGCCCTCTTTCCCTTGTGTTCTTGCTGTGCCTGTATTAGTTAGATTAATTCTTGCTGTGCCTGTGGTAGATTAGTGTATCTTAATATTTCACTTTTATTTACAGCAAATTGGTATCATATAACTGCACTACTCTGAAGTGTTTTTGTTAACTGCAAAAAGTTTTAAAGATTTAAAAGATACTCTATTTACCCCCCCCCCCCCCCTCTCTAGAGTATTTCAGGTCTAACCCTCTCTTTCATCTTCCATATCAGTAACAATAATATCATCTAGATTAGGTAAAGGACTATAATCCATCTTATAGATAGGAGGGGAGATAGCCTTGGGAGGAGATATAGCCTTAGAGGCAGATACTGTTGGAGGCTCTGCTACTGCAAAACTTGCCTTAAGTTGCTTAGCAACTGCATGGCTTATTGGGGAAGGATAAGCTATAATAGCTTTGGATTGCTGTGTGCAAACTTCTGGAAGATAATTTAGATAAGCTGTATCAAAGGAATTTAACAAATGAAATAAATCAGTTGTGGGACTGATAATTCAATGAACAACTGTAGTTATTTCTACCACAAATGTGTCAGCCATGTCTATATCAGAATCTGTAAACAAATCAATTATTTCTGCTGGAGGGGCTGCTTCTGCTGAATCATCAGACATCTCAAAATTTACTGCTGCTGTACAAGGAGGAACTGGAGCTTCTTCACAGAACATCTCCCCCTAACTGGGTTCAGAGGGTCCTGATGCAAATCCTCTAGAAGAAGGGACAGAAAACAGGGCAGTAATTCTGGAAGAGAGAGAGATGATGGAAGTAGAGAGAGGAGCAATAGCATTAGGTATAAGTTTCTCAAGAGTTGGTGAAATACAAGCAAGAAGATCTTTTGCTATATCAGAAAAGTTTAAGAATAGGGGTTCAAGAGCAGAGTAAGAGTAGGGAGTGTGATGTCCACAATTTGAACACACAGAGAATGCATGTGAGAAGTCTATATGGGTGTAGTCTGGAAGTGTGGAAGGGGTAATAGATGGAATGTTAGTGGTTGTGGGTGAGGAGATGGGTTCCTGATGTGGAGAGTGATATGGAGATGGTTGAGGAGACAGTAGGTTGAAAGATGGTTGTAAGGTAGATGGAATGTCAGATAGATTAATTTGAGGTGGAGAATGAGGAGGTGGATATGGAGTATCCTCATGAATGACTGTAGGATAATGTGGAGTTGATGGTTTAGGATGAGGTGAACCAGGAGGGATAATGGAGGATGGTTGTTGTTAGGGAGAAGGTGAAGGAATTCTATTGGAGGGAAGGACATCTTCTGGAGGTGGAGGAGTGGTTGTCACTGCCCTAGTGCTCTCAAAAGTCCGGGAAGAGGAGGAAGCCTTGGATGGCTTTGAGATTGTCCTCTCCCATCTACCGAAAAGAGCAGATGTAAGCCTCTTGGAGGCATTGATGAAGATTGGTTGTGAAACTAATAGTTCTGGTTCCTTTTCTTGGAGGAGAATTCCCAGAATCCTCGCAAAACACACTTCTTTCTTTATGTTTTTCTTTTTGATTAACTCTAACAGAGACTTTCCCCAATTGACTGATTTCTTCTCAACCAGAGCATACATCACTAGAAACTGATGGCTGGTGATATAATCGTGGGCTGTAAGCTTGCCCAGTAACACCTTGCCAACTATGTCTGCCAAGAATTTATATTGAACAGACAAGTTCTTTTTCAATAACTAATTGGGGTTTCCTTCTGAATGCCCCATTTTGCTCATCATATTCTCATATTCATCAGTATCTATTTCAATATCATCTTCTCCGGTAGATAAATCAAAAATTTCAGATAAAACTACAGGAGTGAGAATGACCTGGTTTCCGTTGATGGTACCTATCATGGTATCTGCATCTGTAGATGTTGCAGTGAAAACCCATTCTATGATTTCATTTCCTGCTATCTTGATACGGTTTGTCATGAACTTCTTTAGATTCTGTTCCTCACACAACTGCAGAATGTCGATGAAGATTTGATCCGTGTGATAAAACGAGTCAAAATTGATATCAAAATCGGTGTCAAATTTCATTGTGGCCAGAGAGTTTGTCGGAATCGCCATTGTTCGCCTGCAAAAGAAAACAGAAAGATCAAGTGCAAGGGGGATAGAAAGCACGGGATGGAGCTCGAAGAAAACCTAGATATATGATTTTCAGAATATGAAGTGGCAGACTCCGTCCTGCAAAAAATAAAAATTCCTTGATCTGGGTTCGACGAAATATTTTATTGACAAAAGAGTTTGTCGATCTCATTCAGAAGAAGGGAAAAGTTTTCGTCGTTCTCAGGTCGGCGAAAGTTTTCTGAAGCAATATCATCGATCTCCGTTCAATGAATAGAGCTTCACACACAGAGAGTTCGTCGATCTCATGTCAACTAATTCCACAAAAACTTTTCTCAGTTCGACGAACTAGTGGCAAATTCTTTGACCACAGATAAAAAATTTAAATTAATGCATCTCCTTTGATCATACCTAGCTGATTCATAAAGAACAGATGTTTCTTCTCATCCAAGGGTTTGGTGAAGATATCTACCATTTGCAAATCAGTAGAGACAAATTTGAGATTAATTTTCTTTTTGTCTACACACTCTTTAATGAAATAATGTCTTACATCTATATACTTAGTTCTACTATGATGCACTGGATTTTGTGCAATGGAAATTGCACTTGTGTTGTCATCATACAGTAGAGTTGAATTATTTAAGTTGACACAATAATCTAGGAGTTGGTTTTGAATCCACAACATCTGTGAACAACAACTGCCAGCTTCTATATATTCAGCTTCTGCTATTGAGGTAGACACAGTTGTTTGTTTCTTGCAAAACCATGACACAAGCCTATCACCAAGGAACTGACATGTTCCTGATGTTGCTCTTTTTGTCTACTCTACATCCAGCAAAGTCAGCATTAGAGTATCCAGTTAACTCAAATTCTGACTCAGTTGGATACGAGAGTCCTAAATTTAGGGCAAGAATTTATATATCTTAAAATTTTCTTAAAGAAAATAAGGTGAGATTCTTTAGGGTTCACCTGGAACCTAGCAAAAAGGCATGTAGCAAACATAATGTCTGGTCTACTTGTTGTAAGATATAATAGGATACCCAACAATGGCCCTATATAATTTTCTGATCTATATGTTTCCCATATTCATCAGAATCAATTACAATATTGGTAGCCATAGGTGTTTTCCTTTGCTGAAGCATCAGCCAACCCAAATCTTTTGATCAGCTCCTTAGCATACTTGGATTGGGATAAAATGAGCCATCAGAAGACTGCCATGGAGACCAAGGGAGTAGAAGCTCACACTGCTTATTTCAAACTTGGAACATAAGGTTGGAGAAACTTTTGCATAGTTTGGAATATGTAGAACCAAATATAATGTCATCTACATATAACTGTACTAATAGATTTTATCATGATTAGCCTAATAAATAAAGTCTTATCTACACCCTAGAAATTTTATGCTCTAAGAGAAACTTATTTCAAGCTCTTGGAGCTCGCTTAGACCAAGAGAGGAATTTGAAAACATAAGTGGGATGAGTAGAGAAATAATCTGGTGGTTGTTCTACATAGACCTTGAACCTTAGCCGATACAACGTGCACGTACGGCTCCGTTTGCAGCCCAAGCACCCCAACCCCTCTCCAGCCCAAGGCGGGTTGTTGGTGGCCACAACCTCCCTTTGTAGAACCAGTTAAGCTGGGCCGTACGGGGACTTCCCAGGAGGTCACCCATCCCAGTACATCCAGCCCGAACACGCTACTATGGAGTTCTTTACTCTATCACCAATTGAGTACAATTGGTGATGAGAGTTGAAAGAACTCCATAGTTAAGCGTGTTCGGGCTGGAGATTGGGATTATCTGGGAAGTCCCGTACGGCCCAGATTCGATGCCTAGGGAGGCTGTGGCCACCAAAACCCGCCTGTGGGCTGGAGAGGGGTTGGGGTGCTTGGGCTGCAGCCCGGTAGCGTCCTAGCCGTGACGTTGTACGTTGTATAGGAGCGTTACAATAAAAGTGCACGTTTTAGAGGAAATTTATCCGCTAGGCGACCCTACCGGGCTGCAGCCAAGAACCCCAACCCCTCTCCCTCCACAGCCACAACCTCCCTTTGATGAGGTAAACTCGATAGTCAAGCCCGCACCACGGGGACTTCCCAGGAGGTCACCCATCCCAGGACTTCTCCAGCCCGAGCACGCTTAACTATGGAGTTCTTTCAACTCTCATCACCAATTGAGCTGCAGCTCAATTGGTGATGAGAGTTAAAAGAACTTCATAGTTAGCGTAGCTCAATGGTGATGAGATAGAACTCCATAGTTAAGCGTGCGGGCTGGAGAAGTCCTGGGATGACCTCCTGGGAAGTCCCCGTGGTGCGGGCTTGACTATCGAGTTTACCTCATCAAAGGGAGGCTGCGGCCACCAACAACCCGCCGGTGGGCTGGAGAGTGGTTGGGGTGCATGGCCTGCAGGCTTGCATGTGAAAGGCTGACTACTAGTGGTGGGCCCGGGTCTGGACCCTGGTAGGCCGGCGGTTCCAGCTGGTGCCCATGTTGATGGGCCTGGACCGTTACAGACCTCTTCTTTGAGTTCACCATTTAGGAATGCACTCTTGACATCCATCTGGTATACAGTGAACTTTTTGTAGGACAGCATATGCAAGGAAAATTTTGATTGCTTCCCGCCTTGCAACAGGTGCAAATGTCTGGTCATAGTCTATGCATTCCTCTTATCTGTATCCTTGAGCAACTAGTCTGGCCTTATTCCTTATGATAAGACCTTGAGCATCTAGCTTGTTTCCAAATACCCATTTAGTTCTAATGACTGGGTAGTCTTTGGGTCTTGGAACTAAATCTCAAACTCTACATCTCTTAAATTGGTTGAGCTCCTCTTGCATTGCAATAATCCAGTGTGGATCTTGCTCATCATCTTTAATAGATTGGTGCTCAGTTTGAGATATGAAGCAGGCATGCATCATGTCCTGGTGGAGTTGATGCCTTGTCTGCATAACAACTGAAATTTCTCCAATCAATTGAGATACATGTTGATCTCTAAGTGTGACAAATTTAGTAGGAGGAGTTGGTTGAGCAACAACTTCGAGAATTAATTCCTCTTGTGGAATTACAGCTGTTGTTGGCTCTACACTGAGTTTAGTGTCTTCATCTTCACTATATTCCAGCAATATGTGGAGAAGGATGGCTAACAACCTCATTGAGTGAGGGTCAATGTATCCAACTTCTCACATAGATGTAGTTCCTGCAAAGTCTCACTGGTAGAAGGATTCTTCTCCTTGTAAAACATGTTAGTTTCATCAAAAGAAATATAAATAGATTCTTCTATTTTCATGGTTGATTTATTATAAACCCTATAAGCCTTGCTTGCTTGGGAATATCCAAGAAAAATACCAATTTTAGCCTTGGCTTCAAACTTTCTAATGTGTTTATTATTATTTTTGTGAATGTAACAAATGCAACCAAAAATTTTAAAATAGACAACTTTAGGTTTCTTCCCTTTAAGTAGCTCATTAGGAGTCTTATTCTTGAGCTTGTGTATCAGACTTCTGTTCAGTATATAGTTTGTTGTGCTCACAGCCTCTGCCCGAAAAAGATAGGGGCAAGTGAGCATCTGCAAGTAATGTGCCTGCAGATTAAATTAAGGTTCTATTTTTCCTTTCGGCAAACCCATTTTGTAGAGGAGTTCTAGGAGCTAAAGATGCAGTGCCTGATACCTTTCCTTCTCACAGAACTCTTGCATAAGAAGAGACTCAATCCTAGTACCATGATCACTTTCTAATCAATGCAACTGGAGTAGAGTACTCAATCTATATGTTATTGAGAAAATCTGTAAGAACCTTGAAGTAATCTGACTTAAATCTCAGAAAGAATACCCAAGTGAATCTTGAGAAGTCATCTACAATCACTAAAGTATGAGATTTCCCTCCTAGGCTTTGTACAACAATAGGGCCAAAAAGTTTCCACATGTAGCAAGTACAATATTCTAGGTGAGTCACCTTTTTTTTACAGATTTAAAACTATTTTTAGTTTGCTTGCCTAACTGACAAGCCCTGTAAAGGCTTTCCTTCTTATAGGGGCAAGAAGGCGATCCTCTTAACAAGGTTATCCCTAGAGAGTTTTGCAATATTTTTCCAGTTTACATGTGGCCTAATATCCTATGCCATAGCATCAGTATTGTTACTAGTTTGATTAAATAAACATATTTCTGATTTGGCAGACTTAAAGTTAACTATGTAAATTTTTCCTACTCTAGTTCCTGTTAACAACTACTAAGGTTATCTACTGAAAGTAATAATACATGAAGTTTTATTAAATGATACCTGAAATCATTCATCACATAACTGACTTATGGAGATAAGGTTGTGCTTCAGTCCATTTACATAAGCTAAATTCCTAAAGGTGACTGATCCAATCTTGACCTTTCCATATCCTTCAGTCTGGTCACAATTAGAATCACCAAATATTACTTTGGGTCCTAGTTTTGACTTGTAGTTGATTTGGTTGTCTTTGCTTCCAGTCATATGTTTTCAACAGCCACTATCCTAGATACCACTGTTACTCTGTGGTGTTATAGTCTTTCACCTGCAATAAAACAGATTAGCTATTCTTGACCTAGGTTACCTTGGGTCCTTCTTTCTTTACATAATTAAAACTAAAAATATAAGAATATTCAGGTTATTTTTGTAGCCTAAGGGATGATATCTTCTTGGTGGAATTATCCATTGATTAAATTGGTTAATGAAAGATCTTTGGTTGATTATAAGTTTTAGGAAAATTAAAGTTTCTGTTAAAATGAACTGGGTTCGACGAATTCAAGTAAGTTCGTCGAACTGAGGTCGAAGAATGGGGACGAGTTCGTCGAATTCCACTCAGAGAATGAAATTATTCATTCTCTGGGCCCCAATATCGTCAATCTCGGGTCGACGAACCATACTGGTTTTATCGATCGTAGTTCAACGAATAATTATAATGGAAATTTGCATTCGGAGTTCGTCGACTTGAGTTCGACGAACTGTACACATTTTATCGATCTGAGTTCGACGAAATATGTTGAACATTGTTATGATTAGGATTTTCTTATTCTTATTCTTTTTCTTATTCTTTTGTTTTAATTCTGTTTGTTTAGCATTATTATTGCCATCTATCGTTTCTTTACATTTTTCTGAAACAAATTTTATAGGAGTTGTTAGTATATTTTTCTGAATTAGTGGTGGTTGGCTTGATGAAGCACCTAAGTCCAGCTTTCCATTTAGCCTGACATTCAATGTGCTTGTGATGTCCTTCAGCTTGATACTTCTCCAATTTAGGGATTCTTCAAGTTGCCTAGCCTCAGCCAATTTAGTTTTTAATGATATGATTAGTTCATTAGCTAGGGTTAATTCAGCTTTTAACTTAATGTTTTCAGAAATAAGGTTTTCTTGATCAGATAATTTTTCTCTAAGTGTTTTAATTTCTTTTTCAAAGTTAATTAAATCAATACATAATGATTTGAATTCAGTTTTAAAACTATCTAAATTATAATCAAAAGAAGATAGTACCTGATCTGCCTTAGATTCAGATGTTTCTTCATTGTCTGACTGCTCAGCTTCAGATGCACTACAGGAGGTATTGATAGCCATATGACAAACTTCCCTTGCCTTTGGCTCCTCTTCATCTTCACTGGAGCTAGAGGATGATGATTCATCTTCAGTATCACTATAGGTTTCAGCCACAAAGAGGCCTTTCTAATTTCTTTTATGCTTAACTGGAGGAGGGCTTGCTGTAGTTGCTGCTTTCTGGAGTCCTTTTCTCTTCTTCTCTCCTTCTTTTGGTTCTCTGGACACTCTGATATGAAGTGTCCTGGTTTCTTTGTAACCCAAAACAAACTACTTCTTTAGTGGGTGTCTTGTCATACCTTGGTTTGTCATCTTGCCTAGATGACTTTCTTCTGAAGTCCTTCTTTGCCATTTTGTAAAATCTCTTGGCAAAGAGGACTCAGGAGTTCTTTCACTGGCTGTTGGAGCTTCTGATTCTTCTGAAGCTTTGAAAGCTATGTTCTGCTCGTTTCTTATTGCTGGAGGAGACTTCTACCCAGCAGACTTTATTAGCTGCTCATAAGATTTAGCTTTCCATGAAGAGATTCAGTGGAAACATTTAAGCTTCTGGCCTCCTTGATTGACCATATCTCTGGAATCCCATGAGCTAGGGAAGAACATGAGGATTTTGTCATTTACTTCTGTGAGAGTGACGTCTTTGTCCAGAGTCTTCAGCTCATTGATAATTGAGCTTAGTCTATTATACATATCACTCACAGACTCAAGATTCTTCTTTCTTGAAGTTTTCATATTAGGAGATGAGAGTTGATCTCTTGTCCTTTCTCTCATCTATTGATCCAACAACCATCTGGTTGAGAGAGTCCCAGATAGCTTTGGCAGATGTGCACTCAGCCACCTTCTGGAATATGTCATCTGATATAGTTTGAGCCAAAATATTCATGGCCTTAACATCTTCTATCTTGGCCTTCTTCTGTATATCTGTCCACTCAGGTGGTGGAACAACATGTATACTGATAGATGTAGTGGCAGCTGTAGGTTGAGGGGGACCTGTCAAAATTGAGTTGTATATTTCTTCATCAATAGAATTCATGTAAAGCCTGATTCTTGCCTTCCAGATAGCAAACCTATTCAAGTTGCAAACTGGAGGTCTAGTGTAACACCCCAAATCCCAGATTTAGTTCAAGTTGGGTGACACAGCATGGGACACGGGCATGTCCCAGGGTGTGTCCTGCTCTGTATGGTTAGGCAGCCACTCGAGTGCTCGACGATCTGCACTCGAGTAGTTCTCGAGAGGGAACACGCCCTGCGATACGGACGTGTTAGGGGGCGTGTCCTCCTCTGGTCGACGAGCTTCACTCGATGAAAAACCCTGCAGACCCGTGTCTGCAGCCGTATAAGGGCACACGACCTGTGAAACGGGCGTGTCATAGGTCGTGTCCTTTGCTGGATTTGACCAGGGTAGTGGGCTTGGTGAACACAGCCAGGACACGGGTGTGTCTCTGGGTAAACGACCTGTGATAGGGGCGTGTCACTTGGCCGTGTCTTTCTCAGGTTGAGCGGGGTTGTACACCACCTGAGGTATACGACCACAAACACAGGCGTGTCTGAAGGCGTATCAGGTTACATGGCTCGTGACACGGGCGTGTCACATGGACGTGTATTGGTCTGGATGAGTCGGTTGTGTGCCGCTTAAGGTACACATCCTGTGACACGGGCGTGTCAGAGGCCGTGTCAGGCAAAAATTAAACTTTTGTGGCAAAATTGTGGCCGTCCGTTTTCTTCAGCTGGGATCTGATGGCCCAGATTCCTCCCCCTTACTTAAAGGCCAAGAAGGAGAAGGAAAATCTCATTATCATCTTGTCAATTCTCTTTCTACAACAGAGAGAGAGAGGAAGAGGAGGAGGAGGAGAGTCGGCCACCGGTGGAGCTGCGGAGTTCCGATTTGAGATCCGAGGCTAGCGTTGTGGAGGCAAAGCCGCTGCGGTGTGCTTTTCAGCCGGCTAGAAGTCCATGGCTCCGAAGCGATCTTCAAGGGTAACGATCTTCCATCTTAGCCATGTGAAGGCTTCCTTTTTGGCATATGCATGAGATTCCCCCACCAGAGGGTGGATTGTGTAGGGATTTTCTTGGGCTGATTCGTGGAATCCCCAATAGTTTGGCATATAGATCTGGAAATGGAGTACAGAATAGGAATGTTGTGTGAAACCCATTGGATAGGTTGGTCTAGATTGGTGATGTTGCATATATCCACTGGAGAAGACTCTGCGATGAAACGTGTAGTTTATGGAGTCGATGGGTTGGACCTGCGAAGGGAAGTAGCAGGAAGTACTGAAGTGGTAGTCTAGGAAGACACCCTTGTGATGCTTGTGACGCTCGATGGGTTGGACCTGCGAAGGGCAGTAGCAGGAAGTACTGGTGTAGAAGTCCAGGAAAAGACCCTCTGATACTTGTAATGCTTATGACGCTTAATGGGTTGTGCCTATGAAGCGTTGTAGCAGGAAGTACTGGCTTGACAGTCCAGGAAAATACCCTGAAGTGTATGCCATGAAGGTACTGTTAAGCCTAGGGAAGGAAAATGAGTTTTGTCACTAACACGAGGCATAGCTCCTAGCTAACCAATTAATGTAAAGCCAGTCCCTTTAGGATGGTCTGGCTATGTGTGAGCTTGATGAGCTCATATAGCTTGATGCCAAACAGGTAAGGTGAAACCGACCCGCACATTTTTCTTAGCCGCGAGTATGCTGTACTCGGTGATGGCAAGACGATTTGAGCAACAGGGGGTGGTGGATCCGACCTGCGTTTTGTTCGTCTGACATGAAGACCTGAAAGTGCGGTTTGTTAGAGCGCATAGCGAGAGTCTTAGGCATGCTCACCACGACACCATGGCGGCCTACAGGCCAATCCCGGTTCATTAAGACGATAGTCTCCGGCTGCATGCCATGGAGCAAAATGCTCAAGTTTGTCGTTGGGCTTCGGGCCTTGAACGATAGTGGGCAACTGGTTTATCCGGTACACCAAGAATTTGCCCTTAGTGCACGGATCGTCGGGCCGTATGACTGACAGTTGTGATGGAATGTTTATGCGTGAGTGCATAATATGTACTGAATATATAGGTCTGCATATGAATTGTTATGCCTGCAGGGATGGAATGCCACTGCCCCGGTAAAGGGGTAGGGTCGTTATAAATTGGTCAGCTGAATGCTGACCGTTGCCTTGTTTGCCACCGTTGGGTGGGCTATCCTTATACAGGTGCTGGAGAACCGAGCGGGACAATTAATGGTTGAAGTCCATACTGCTGCTGCTGCTGTTGCTAACCCTTGAAGGCTAAAACTAAAATATTATGTTTTGTTCATGTGTGACCGGCCTGCGCGCCGATGTTTAAAAGCCACTTATGTAAAGAGCAACTGTAAGGCCCTAAGGCCAAACTATATTGTATTTGATACATTCCTATATAAATGTGGGTGTTTATATTAGTGGACATTGCTGGTTGGAGTTCAGTTTTATGTTAAAAGCTTCCGCTAGAATGCTATGAGTTAGGATTCGCACACTCTGATATCAACCCGTGACTTCCCCGCCTATTTTGTAGCACATGGTGTGGGGCCCCGACCAGACCTTCTATTATATGTTATACGAACGGATGAATTCGTTACATTTTTGGTATCAGCTGTCTCGGTCTTTCCCTTTCAAATTCGTGGTCGAATTCTTTTGTGGGGTGGCGAGCATGTATACGTGCGAACCGCGTAAGCATTAATGAACTCTTGAATGTCCACGTAAGAATGCAAATACACCTGTTTGAGGAACCTGCGCGTTCCTATCTTTTTGTTATTGCTTGTGCGAGGTCGCTAATGTGTGTGTCTTGTTCACCTATAGGTGACTCGAAGTGGTGCTGGGCAGTCGGAGCCCCAGCGTTCTGATGAGAGTACGACACTGGCTGAGGTGCCTACACCTCCCCCTTCTGCGGAAACTGTTCGATTAGTTGCTGAGGCACTGTTTGTGATGATTCAAGCACAACCTACTGGGCAGGCGCAAGGACAGGCGCAGCCGGCATTGAGGCCAGAACAGGTTGCGGTGAGGCCAGAACCTGTTGCGGTCGTGGATCCTCAAGCAACTGAAAGGCAGTTGAAGCAGTTTATGAGCTTCAATACGTAGACGTTTACGAGTATGGGATCCCCTACGCAGGCGGAGGACTGGTTGTCGCGCGTCAAGCGGATAATGATGGTGATTAGAATGGAGGAAGATCAGAAGGTCACCTTGACCACCTTCTTACTGGAAGGAGAGACTCATTTATGGTGGGATGAGATGGAACTACACCATTTAGCGGGCAGGCAGTTAACACAAGTGTCGATTGAGGAGTTCTCGCGCCTATTCCTGGAAAAGCACCTACCAGCGGCACAGCGCATTGCCATGGAAAATGAGTTCCAAAGGCTAACGCAGGGAGAAGGTAGTGTAGAGACGTACCTTCATGAGTTCACACGGATGGGACGATATGCGAGCTCCATCTTCGCCGACGAGAAGCAGAAAACTAACAGGTTCTATGAAGGATTGTGGGAGGAGTTGCGATTCCTACTTTCAAGTTCAGTGAACTAAGAGTTCCAGGCATTGGTTGACACTGCGTGCGCGTTGGAGAAGGATATGAAAAGGGTGCAAGGGAAGTGGGCCTTGGCTGTGACAAAGCCGAAATTCAAAGCGCCCTGACATGGGAAGTCGTATTACAAAAAGAAATGGGGCAAGAGGTCCAAGTCGTTTGGACAAGCTCCTTCTATGGTTGCATCAGGTATAACGTCGGGGGCTACTTTAAGGCCAGAGACCCGTACCTGCTTTACTTTGGACGAGTGGGGCACATAGCCCATGATTGTTGGGTTGGTCCGCCAAAGAGTGAAAAGAAGGCGGGAGCATCGTATGCTGAGAAGGGAAAAAGTGGTGGAGTCCTCAACATCCTAGGCGCAGCCCTGAGTCTACAATATTGGCCTGCAGGAGGCCATCAAGCAGAGTGACATGTCGTCACAGGTACGATTTAAGTTATTGAATTGTTTTGCTTATTGCATGCTTTGTATGTGGCTTGTGTGTGATACGATTACCACAGGCTTTGTTATGATTCGGAAGACGCTGGCGCGAGCAATGTTTGTTATGGCTACATCACATTCATTTCTATCTAAAGACTTCATAGCTTGACTTGGAGTACCTAGTCATGTGAAGATAGATAGTGTGAGGGTGGTGTTACTGAATGGTTGTTTGATGCTTGCGGATAGGGCATGCGATGTGGCGGTTCAAATTGGAAGTCAGATTTCTATTTGACTGCATCTGTACTACCGATATCGAAGTTCGATGTGATCTTTGGTATGGACTGGCTCGCAGAGCAGCATGCTTTGATTGATTGTAATGCCAAAGTGATCACACTTGGCTAGAGTACCGAGCATGAGACTAAGTTCGCTGGTATGCGAGGAGTGGGCAGGACCTTGTTGTCTGCACTCCAAGTCGTCAGGGCTGTTCGGAAGGGCGCGAGGTTATACTTCACGCTGATTCAGTCTGTTGAGCCCAAGGCTAGTGTGTATGATGTTCCGGTTGTATCAGAGTTTGCAGATGTGTTCCCTACGGATTTTACTGGGCTACCACCCCAGCGGGAGATCGACTTCACGATCGAGTTGGTGCCTGGTGCGAAACCTGTGGCCCGCTCGCCATATCGCGTCGCGCCAAAGGAAATGACGGAGTTGAAAATCTAGTTGCAAGAGTTGTTGGAGCAGGGATATATATGCCCAAGTATGTCACCTTGGAGCACACCTGTTCTGTTTGTGAAAAAGAAGGACGGTGGGTTGCGGTTATGTATTGACTACTGCGAACTGAATAAGCTGACCGAGAAGAACAAGTATTTGATTCCACGGATAGATGAATTATTCGATCAGCTGGTGGGATCAACCGTCTACTCAAAATTGGATTTGAAGTCTGGGTATTACCAGTTGAGGATACAAGAAAGTGATATTCCCAAGACCGTATTTGGAACACGCTACGGTCACTATGAATTCATGGTAATGTCATTTGGCCTATGCAATGTGCCATCAGTGTTCATGGACCTCATGCACCGAACATTCCAAGAGTGCTTGGACTTGTTCATGATTGTATTCATTGATGATATCTTGGTATACACTCGATCTGATGCTGATCACGCAAACCACTTGCGGTTGGTGTTGCACACCTTACGAAAGAATAAGCTCTATGCCAAGTTCTCAAAGTGCGAGTTTTGGCTGTCATCGGTGGCTTTTCTTCGCCATGTGTTAAGCGGAGAGGGCATAGCAGTGGATCTGACAAAGATCAAAGCCATACAAGAATGGCCGGTGTTGTCTTCTGTGGCCGAAGTCAGGAGCTTCCTTGGACTGGCGGGCTACTATAGACGGTTTGTTGAAAACTTCTTGCGGATCACTTTGCCTCTGACCACACTGACAAGAAAGGATCAGAAGTTCATTTGGACGCCGGAGTGCACACGAGCTTTTGAAGAGCTAAAGAGTACATTGACCACGACGTCTGTGTTGACATCGCCATGTGGTACCGACGGATATGAGATCTACAGTGATGCTTCAGGAAGCGGCTTAGGCTGCGTTCTTCTGCAGCTTGGGAAAGTTATTGCTTATGGCTCACACCAATTGAAAGTGTATGAACGAAATTATCCCGTCCATGACCTGGAGTTGGCGGCGATTATCTTTGTACTGAAGTTATGGCGACATTATCTTTATGGCGTCAGAGTGGATATCTTTACAGACCACAAGAGCCTGAAGTATTTGTTGGAGCAGAAGGACTTGAATATGCGACAACGAAGGTGGCTGGAGTTCCTTGGGGACTACACCTTTAAGATTCATTATACTCCCGGGAAGGGAAATGTGGTCGCTGATGCCTTGAGTCGGAGGGCTCCCGACAAGGGCAAATTGGTTGCAAAGGTACACGATGAACGTCTAATCTAGGAGTTGGAAGCGTTAGAGATTTCTTGTGTTGACAAGAATTCCACAACCGATGCATGCTTGAACTGGACGGAGGTGTAATATAACCTTGCAGATAGGATTCGATGAGCAACGGAGCTGGCTGAAAGTCTCAAACGCTATGCAAAGGATGGGCCAGAGGGCAAATTCTCCTGGATGACAGCCTTTTCAGGAAGGAGGGCCGATTGTGCGTCCTAAGCATGGGTAAATTGTGAGAAGAGTTGATGTACGAAACTCACTTTACGAAGTACTCAATTCACCCTGGGAGCACAAAGATGTTCAGGGACCTGAAGAAGTTGTTCTGGTGTCCAGGACTCAAGAACGATATCGCTCATTATGTGGATAAATGCCAAACGTGTGCTTTGGTGAAGGCGAAATGACAGAAGCCTGGCGGTTTCTTGAAGTCGTTACTGATTCCGGAATGGAAGTTCGATGATATTTCAATTGATTTTGTGCATGGGTTGCCGAGGTCTCAATGAGGGAATGATTCAGTCTGGGTGATTGTAGACCGGTTGACAAAAGTGACACACTACCTTCCGAATAAACGGGACGATTCAGTGGAAAGTTTGGCAAAGCTCTATGTGGAGCAGATCGTATGACTGCATGGTGTTCCTCGCAGCATCGTTAGCGATCGTGATGTGAGATTTACTTCAGATGATTGGAGACTAATCCATCAGTTGTTGGGCACAAAATAGACATTCAGTACGGCCTTTCATCCCCAAACAGATGGCCAAACTGAGAGGACCAACAGGACAATGGAGGATATGCTCTGAATGTGCGCCCTGGAATTTGATAAGAGATGGGAAGATCATCTCTATCTGGCGGATTTTGCCAACAACAATAGCTACCAAGCGAGCATCGATATGACACCGTTTGAAGCTCTGTATGGTCACAAGTGTCGTACACCGTTAGCTTGGGCAGAAGCAGGCGAATCCAAAGTTTATAACCATAAAGAAGTCGATGAAGCTAACTCGACGATACACACTATTCGGTAGCGGCTACTGATAGCCCAGGATCGACAAGCAAAATACTACAACGCCAAGCACCGGAACGTGGAGTTCACGGTGGGCAACTGGGTATATTTGAAGATTAAACCCTTCAAAGGAGTGTCCAGGATTCGGCGACTGAAAAAGTTGAGTCTGAGGTATCTTGGTCCGTTTGAAGTGGTGGAGCGAATTGGGGAAGTTGTATATCGGCTAGCTCTTTCGGCAGACTTGGGTGAATTACATGATGTGTTTCACATCTCGGTGCTTCGGAAAGCCGTCAAAGATCTAGCTCAAGTGATCGAGAATGATTGTGTGCTGGTGGAGTACGGGCTAACGATGAAGGTTAGGCCCATTCGGATCGACGATCGCGCCGAGAAATAGTTGCGGAACAAGACAATCGGGATGGTCAAAATCCGGTGGGACAACTGTGGCGTGAGGAGCTAACATGGGAGTGAGAGCAGACCATGCGAGCGGAATTTCCCGAATTGTTTGTATAAACTGTTATGCAGTGCATCTCTTATTGTAACGAACATGTTGAAAGTTATAACATCTTGTTTTTGGTTTCCTTACTTTGCGCAAATTTCGGGACAAAATTTATTGTAAGGTGGGGAGGGTTGTAACACCCCAAATCCCAGATTTAGTTCAAGTTCGGTGATATGACCTGAGACACGGGTGTATCCTAGGGCGTGTCCTGCTCTATATGGCTGGGCAGCCACTCGAGTGCTCGACGATCTGCACTCGAGTAGTTCTCGAGAGGGAACATGCCCTGTGACACGGGCGTGTCAGGGGGCGTATCCTCCTCTGGTCAACGAGCTTCGCTCGACGAAAAACCCGGCAGAGGCGTGTCTACAGCCGTGTAAGGGCACACAGCCTGTGACACGGGTGTGTCACAGGCCGTGTCCTTTGCTAGATTTGACCAGGGTAGTGAGTCCTGGTGAACACGGCCAGGACACGGGTGTGTCTCTAGGTACACGGCAGGTGACACGGACGTGTCACTTGGCCGTGTATTGCTCGGGTTGAGGGGGGTTCTACACCACTTGAGGTACACGGCCACAGACACGGGCGTGTCTGAAGGAGTGTCAGGTCACACGTCCCGTGATACGAGCATGTCACATGGCCGTGTACTGGTCTGGATGAGTCAGTTGTGTGCCGCTTAAGGTATACGACATGTGACACGGGCGTATCAGAGGCCGTGTTAGGCAAAAATTAACCTTTTGTGGCAAAATCGTGGCCGTCTGTTTTCTTCAGCTGGGATCTGATGGCCCAGATTCCTGCCCCCTACTTAAAGGCCGAGAATGAGAAAGTAAATCTCATTCTCATCTTGGCCATTCTCTTTCTACAACTTAGAGAGAGAGGAAGCAGCAGTAGGAGGAGGAGGAGAGACAACCACCGGTGAAGCTACGGAGTGCCGATTTGAGATCAGAGGCTAGCATTGTGGAGGCAAAGCCGCTGCGGTGCTTTTCAGCCGGCTAGAAGTCCATGGCTCCGAAGTGATCTTCAAGGGTAACGATCTTCCTTCTTATCTATATGAATGCTTCCTTTTTGACATATGCATGGGATTCCGCCACCAGATGGTGGATTGTGTAGGGATTTCCTTACGTTGATTCATGGAATCCCCAATAGTTTTGGCATATAGATCCGGAAATGGAGTACGGAATAGGCATGCTATGTGAAACCCATCTGGACAGGTTGGTCTGGATTGGTGGTGTTGCATATATCCACCGGAGAAGACTCCGTGATGAAACATGTAGTTTATGGAGTCGATGGGTTGGACCTGCGAAGGGCAGTAGCAGGAAGTACTGGAGTGGTAGTCCAGGAAAACACCCTTGTGATGCTCGATGGGTTGGACCTGCAAAGGGCAGTAGCAGGAAGTACTGGTGCGGAAGTCCAGGAAAAGACCCTCTGATTCTTGTAATTCTTATGACACTTAATGGGTTGTGCCTGTGAAGGGTAGTAGCAGGAAGTACTGGCTTGGAAGTTCAGGAAAATACCCTCAAGTGTATGTCATGACTGTATGGTTAAGCCTAGGGATGGAAAATGAGTTATGTCGCTAACGCGAGGCGTGGCTCCTAGCTAATCGATGAATGTAAATCCAGTCCCGTGAGGATGGTCTGGCTATGTGTGAGCTTGATGAGCTCTTACGGCTTGATGCCAAACAAGTCAGGTGAAACAGACCCACGCCTTTTTCTTAGCCGCGAGTACGTTGTACTCGGTGATGGCAAGGCGATTTGAGCAATGTGGGGTGGTGGATCCGACCTGCGTTATGTCGGACCGACTTGAAGACCTGAAAGTACGGTTTGTTGGAGCGCATAGCGAGAGTCTTAGGCCTGCGCGCCACGACACCATGGGGGGCTACGGGCCAATCCCGAGTCATTAAGATGAAAGTCTCCGACTGCACGCCATGGAGCAAAATGCTGAAGTTTGTCGTTGGGCTTCGGGACTTGAACGATGGTGGGCAACTGGTTTATCCGATATACCAAGAATGTGCTCTGAGTGCACGGATCGTCGGACAACATGGTTGACGGTTGTGATGGAATGTTTATGCATGAGTGCATAATATGTATTGAATATATAGGTCTGCATATGAATTGCTATGCCTACGGGGAAGGAATGCCACTACCCAGGGAAAGGGGTAGGGTCGTTATAAATTGGACAGCTGAATGTTGACCGTTTTCTTGTTTGCCACCATTGTGTGGGCTGTCCTTGTATAGGTGCTAGAGAACCGAACGGGACATTTAAATGCTGAGGTCCCTGCTGTTGTTGCTGCTGCTAGACCTTGAAGGCTAAAACGAAAATATTATGTTTTGTTCATGTGTGACTGGCCTGCACGCCGATGTTTGGAAGCCACTTCTATAAAGAGCAGCTGTAAGGCCCTAAGGCCAAACTATATTGTATTTGATACATTCCTATATAAATGTGGGTGTTTATATTAGTGGGCATTCCTGGTTGTAGTTCAGTTTTATGTTAAAAGCTTCCGCTAGAAAGCTATGAGTTAGGATGCGCACTCTGATATCAACCTAAGACTTCCCCACCTATTTTGTAGCACATGGTGTGGGGCCCCGACGCCGGACCTTCTATTATATGCTATATGAATGGATGTAGTCGTTACATCTAGTGCTTGCATAATCCTTGCTCTGTGTCATTCTATGAAATAAACAGAGAAACTAAGGAAAAAGAAAATTAGATCTAAGAAGGATCTTTTGGTTCAAGTATTTGCTTAATATACCCAAAGGAATACCCCTCTGATACCAATTGAAAGAATGGGGTAAACCTGATTTACTCTAGAGGGGGGAGGTGAATATGGTAATTAAAATTTCTAACTATTTTTAATTTATATCAGAGTAATAAAATAGGTGATATTATAGTAGTATAACGAAAATATAAACTAAGCTAAACTATCACAGCAAAGCAAGAACAAAAAGAAAATAGGCAAACAGACAACACAAGAAATTTATAGATTTTCCCCAAACTGGCTACATCCACTCTTCTACCACCCTGTTAGGAATCCACAATCGGGTTTTTGATCAAGTGACTACCACCACAAGATCTATTTCCAGGGAGATCTCACAACCCATTGAGCTTTTGATCAGGTGCCCAAAAAGAAAGAATAAACTTTTGAAGGGAATTAATAAACCCTTTGTACAAGAGGTTAAGAGAGAGTTGATGATGTCTTCTCTTTCTCTAATTAACAGAGAAGACTAAGTCAAGCTCCTTCTAAAATGTCTTGGAGCCTTGCTCAGGGTGTAGGTCTACAACCTTGTTATGAAATGATGTAGTGGATTGAATATTCCTGGAGCAAAAGTTGTCAAAGCTCCTTCTAAAATGTCTTGGCAATACAAACAGCCTTGCTCATTTTGTTGGAATTCTCCTTCGAATTTGAATTCCAAAACATTAATTGATTGCCTGGAGTCAAAGGTCAAGAGGATCTTCACTTTTGCTCAGGAATATTCGGACAACAAACTCTGAATCATTCAGAAGTTCCTGACATCATTTCATGAAGACCTACACCCTGAGCAAGGCTCCAAGACATTTTAGAAGGAGCTTTGACAACAGCAATCCACTAGTCTTCTCTATTAATTAGAGAAAGAGAAGACATCATCAACTCTCTCTTAACCTCTTGTACAAAGGGTTTATTAATTCCCTTCAAAAGTTTATTCTTTCTTTTTGGGCACCTGATCAAAAGCTCAATGGGTTGTGAGATCTCCCTGGAAATAGATCTTGTGGTGGTAGTCACTTGATCAAAAACCCGATTGTGGATTCCTACCAGGGTGGTAGAAGAGTAGATGTAGCCAGTTTGGGGAAAATCTATAAATTTCTTGTGTTGTCTGTTTGCCTATTTTCTTTTTGTTCTTGCTTTGCTGTGATAGTTTAGCTTAGTTTATATTTTCGGTTATACTACTATAATATCACCTATTTTATTACTCTGATATAAATTAAAAATAGTTAGAAATTTTAATTACCATATTCACCTCCCCCCTCTAGAGTAAATCAGGTTACCCCATTCTTTCAATTGGTATCAGAGGGGTATTCCTTGGGTATATTAAGCAAATACTTGAACCAAAAGATCCTTCTTAGATCTAATTTTCTTTTTCCTTAGTTTCTCTGTTTATTTCATAGAATGACACAGAGCAAGGATTATGCAAGCACTAGATGTAACGACTACATCCATTCATATAGCATATAATAGAAGGTCCCGTCGGGGCCCCACACCATGTGCTACAAAATAGGTGGGGAAGTCTTAGGTTGATATCAGAGTGCGCATCCTAACTCATAGCTTTCTAGCGGAAGCTTTTAACATAAAACTGAACTACAACCAGGAATGCCCACTAATATAAACACCCACATTTATATGGAATGTATCAAATACAATATAGTTTGGCCTTAGGGCCTTACAGCTGCTCTTTACAGAAGTGGCTTCCAAACATCGTCGTCCAGGACAGTCACACATGAACAAAACATAATATTTTCATTTTAGCCTTCAAGATCTAGCAACAGCAACAATAGCATGGACCTCAGCCTTTAAATGTCCCGCTCGGTTCTCCAGCACCTATACAAGGACAGCCCACCCAACGGTGGCAAACAAGGCAACAGTCAGCATTCAGCTGTCCAATTTATAACGACCCTACCCCTTTCCTTGGGTAGTGGCATTCCTTCCCCGTAGGCATAGCAATTCATATGCAGACCTATATATTCAATACATATTATGCACTCATGCATAAACATTCCATCACAACCGTCAGCCACGTGGTCCGACGATCTGTGCACTCAGGGCACATTCTTGGTGTACCGGATAAACCAGTTGCACACCTCCGTTCAAGGCCCGAAGCCCAACGACAAACTTCAGAATTTTGCTCCATGGCATGCAGTCGGAGACTTTCGTCTTAATGACCCGGGATTGGCCCGTAGCCCCCCATGGTGTCGTGGCGCGCGGGCCTAAGACTCTCGCTATACACTCCAACAGACCGCACATTCAGGTCTTCAAGTCGGACGAACATAACGCATGTCGGATCCACCACCCCCCGTTGCTCAAATCGCCTTGCCATCATCGAGTACAACGTACTCGCGGCTAAGAAAAAGGCGTGGGTCTGTTTCACCTGACCTGTTTGGCATCAAGTCGTAAGAGCTCATCAAGCTCACACATAGCCAAACCATCCTCAGGGGACTGGCTTTACATTCATCGGTTAGCTAGGAGCCACGCCTCGGGTTAGCGACATAACTCATTTTCCATCCCTAGGCTTAACCATACATTCATGGCATACACATGAGGGTATTTTCCTGGACTGCCAAGACAGTACTTCCTGTTACTACCCTTCACAGGCACAACCCATTAAGTGTCATAAGAATTACAAGAATCAAAGGGTCTTTTCCTGGACTTCCGCACCAGTACTTCCTGCTACTGCCCTTTGCAGGTCCAACCCATCGAGCATCACAAGGGTGTTTTCCTGGACTGCCACTCCAGTACTTCCTGCTACTGCCCTTCCCAGGTCCAACCCATTGACTCCATAAACTACATGTTTCATTACGGAGTCTTCTCCGATGAATATATGCAACATCAACAATCCAGACCAACCTCTCCAGATGGGTTTCACACAACATGCCTATTCCGTACTGCATTTCCGGATCTATATGCCAAACTATTGGGATTCCATGAATCAACGTAAGGAAATCCCTACACAATCCACCATCTGGTGGCGGAATCCCATGCATATGTCAAAAAGGAAGCATTCATATAGATAAGAAGGAAGATCGTTACCCTTGAAGATCACTTCGGAGCCATGGACTTCTAGCCGACTGAAAAGCACCGCAACGACTTTTCCACCACAACGCTAGCCTCTGATCTCAAATCGGCACTCCGTAGCTTCACCGGTGTCCGGCTCTCCTCCTCCTGCTGCTTCCTATCTCTCTCTAAGTTGTTGGAAGAGAATGGCCAAGATGAGAATGAGATTTTCTTTCTCATTCTCGGCCTTTAAGTAGGGGGGAGGAATCTGGGCCATCAGATCCCAGCTGAAGAAAACAGACGGCCACGATTTTGCCACAAAAGGTTAATTTTTGCCTAACACGGCCTCTGATACGCCTGTGTCACATGTCGTATACCTTAAGCGGCACACAACAGACTCATCCAGACCAGTACACGGCCATATGACATTCTTGTATCATGGAACGTGTGACATGACACTCCTTCAGACACGCCCGTGTCTGTGGCCGTGTACCTCAAGTGGTGTACAACCCCACTCAACCCGAGTAATACACGGCCAAGTGACACGTCCGTGTCACCTGCCGTGTACCTAGAGACACACCCGTGTCCTGGCCGTGTTCACCAGGACTCACTACCTAGTCAAATCTAGCAAAGGACACGGCCTGTGACACGCCCGTGTCATAGGCTGTGTGCCCTTACACGGCTGCAGACACGCCTCTGCCGGGTTTTTCGTCGAGCAAAGCTCGTTGACTAGAGGAGGATACGCCCCCTGACACGCCCGTGTCGCAGGGCATGTTCCCTCTCGAGAACTACTCGAGTGCAGATCGTCGAGCACTCGAGTGGCTGCCCAGCCATATAGAGCAGGACACGCCCTAGGATACACCCATGTCTCAGGTCATATCACCGAACTTGAACTAAATCTGGGATTTGGGGTGTTACAACCCTCCCCACCTTACAATAAATTTCGTCCCGAAATTTGCGCAAAGTAAGGAAAGCAAAAATAAGATGTTATAACTTTCAACATGTTCGTTACAATAAGAGATGCACTGCATAACAGTTTATACAAACAATTCAGGAAATTCCGCTCGCATGGTCTGCTCTCGCTCCCATGTTAGCTCCTCACGACCACAGTTGTCCCACCGGATTTTGACCTTCCCAATTGTCTTGTTCCGCATCTATTTCTCGGCGCGATCGTCGATTCGAATGGGCCTAACCTTTATCGTTAGCCCGTACTCCACCAGCACACGATCATTCTCGATCACTTGAGCTGGATCTTTGACGGCTTTCGAGATGCACCGAGATGTGAAACACATTATGTAATTCACCCAAGTCTATCGAAAGAGCTAGCCGATATACAGCTTCCCCAATTCGCTCCACCACTTCAAACGAACCAAGATACCTCAGACTCAACTTTTTCAGTCGCTGAATCCTGGACACTCCTTTGAAGCGTTTAATCTTCAAATATACCCACTTGCCCACCGCGAAGTCCACGTTCCGGTGCTTGGCGTTGTAGTATTTTGCTTGTCGATCCTGGGCTATCAGTAGCCGCTACCGTATAATGTGTATTGTCGAGTTAGCTTCATCGACTTCTTTATGGTTATAAACTTTGGATTCACATGCTTCTTCCCAAGCTAATAGTGTACGACACTTGCGACCATACAGAGCTTCAAACGGTGTCATACCGATGTTCCTTGTTAGCTATTATTGCAGGCAAAATCCGCCAGATAGAGATGATCTTCCCATCTCTTATCAAATTCCAGGGCGCACATTCGGAGCATATCCTCCATTGTCTTGTTGGTCCTCTCAGTTTGGCCATCTGTTTGGGGATGAAAGGTCGTACTGAATGTCAATTTTGTGCCCAACAACTGATGGATTAGTCTCCAATCATTTGATGTAAATCTCACATCACGGTCGCTAACGATGCTGCGAGGAACACCATGTAGCAATACGATCTGCTCCACATAGAGCTTTGCCAAACTTTCCACTGAATCGTCCCGTTTATTCGGAAGGTAGTGTGTCACTTTTGTCAACTGGTCTACAATCACCCAAACTGAATCATTCCCTCATTGAGACCTCGGCAACCCGTACACAAAATCCATTGAAATATCATCGAACTTCCATTCCGGAATTGGTAACGACTTCAAGAAACCGGCAGGCTTCTGGCATTCCGCCTTCAACAAAGCACACGTTTGGCATTTAGCCACATAATGAGCGATATCGTTCTTGAGTCCTGGCCACTAGAACAACTTCTTCATGTCCCTGAACATCTTTGTGCTCCCAGGGTGAATTGAGTACTTCGTAAAGTGAGTTTCGTACATCAACTCTTCTCACAATTTACCCATGCTTAGGACGCACAATCGGCCCTCCTTCCTGAAAAGGCTGTCATCCCAGGAGAATTTGCCCTCTGGCCCATCCTTTGCATAGCGTTGTAGACTTTCATCCAGCTCTGTTGCTCATCGAATCCTATCTGCAAGGTCATATTACACCTCCGTCCAGTTCAAGCATGCATCGGTTGTGGAATTCTTGTCAACACAAGAAATCTCTAACGCTTCCAACTCCTAGATTAGACGTTCATTGTACCTTTGCAACCAATTTGCCCTTGTCGGGAGCCCTCCGACTCAAGGCATCAGCGAACACATTTCCCTTCCCGGGAGTATAATGAATCTTCAACGTGTAGTCCCCAAGGAACTCCAGTCACCTTCGTTGTCGCATATTCAAGTCCTTCTGCTCCAACAAATACTTCAGGCTCTTGTGGTCTGTAAAGATATCCACTCTGACGCCATAAAGATAATGTCGCCATAACTTCAGTACAAAGATAACCGCCGCCAACTCCAAGTCATGGACGGGATAATTTCGTTCATGCACTTTCAATTGGTGTGAGCCATAAGCAATCACTTTCCCAAACTGCAGAAGAATGCAGCCTAAGCCGCTTCCTGAAGCATCACTGTAGATCTCATATCCGTCGGTACCACATGGTGATGTCAACACAGACGTCGTGGTCAATGTACTCTTTAGCTCTTCAAATGCTCGTGTGCACTCCGACGTCCAAATGAACTTCTGATCCTTTCTTGTCAGTGTGGTCAGAGGCAAAGTGATCCGCAAGAAGTTTTCAACAAACCGTCTATAGTAGCCCGCCAGTCCAAGGAAGCTCCTGACTTCGGCCACAGAAGACAACACCGGCCATTCTTGTATGGCTTTGATCTTTGTCAGATCCACTGCTATGCCCTCTCCGCTTAACACATGGCGAAGAAAAGCCACCGATGACAGCCAAAACTCGCACTTGAGAACTTGGCATAGAGCTTATTCTTTCGTAAGGTGTGCAACACCAACCGCAAGTGGTTTGCGTGATCAGCATCAGATCGAGTGTATACCAAGATATCATCAATGAATACAATCATGAACAAGTCCAAGCACTCTTGGAATGTTCGGTGCATGAGGTCCATGAACACTGATGGCACATTGCATAGGCCAAACGACATTACCATGAATTCATAGTGACCGTAGCGTTTTCCAAATACGGTCTTGGGAATATCACTTTCTTGTATCCTCAACTGGTAATACCCAGACTTCAAATCCAATTTCGAGTAGACGGTTGATCCCACCAGCTGATCGAATAATTCATCTATCCGTGGAATCAAATACTTGTTCTTCTCGGTCAGCTTATTCAGTTCGCAGTAGTCAATACATAACCGCAACCCACCGTCCTTCTTTTTCACAAACAGAACAGGTGTGCTCCAAGGTGACATACTTGAGCGTACATATCCCTGCTCCAACAACTCTTGCAACTATATTTTCAACTCCGCCATTTCCTTTGGCGCGACGCGATATGGCGAGCGGGCCACAGGTTTCGCACCAGGCACCAACTCAATTGTGAAGTCGATCTCCCACTGGGGTGGTAGCCCAGTAAGATCCATAGGGAACACATCTGCAAACTTTGATACAACCGGAACATCATACACACTAGCCTTGGGCTCAACAGCCTGAATCAGCATGAAGTATAACCCCGCGCCCTTCCGAACAACCTTGACGACTTGGAGTGCAGACATCAAGGTCCCGCCCACTCCCCCCATACCAGCGAACTTAGTCTCATGCTCGGTACTCTAGCCAAGTGTGATCACTTTGGCATTACAATCAATCAAAGCATGCTGCTCTGCGAGCCAGTCCATACCAAAGATCACATCGAACTTCGATATCGGTAGTACAGATGCAGTCAAATAGAAATACTGACTTCCAATTTGAACCGCCACATCGCATGCCTTATCCGCAAGCATCAAACAACCATTCGGTAACACCACCCTCACGCTATCTGTCTTCACACGACTAGGTACTCCAAGTCGAGCTATGAATTCTTTAGATAGAAATGAATGCGACGCAGTAGTAACAAACATTGCTCGCGCCAGCGTGCTCTGAATCATAACAAAGCCTGTGGCAATCGTATCACACACAAGCCACATACAAAGCATGCAATAAGCAAAACAATTCAATAACTTAAATTGTATCTCTAACGATGTCACTCTGCTTGATGGCCTCCTGCAGGCCAATATTGTAGACTCAGGGCTGCGCCTAGGATGTTGAGGACTCCACCACTTCCTTTCCCTTCTCAGCATACGATGCTCCCGCCTTCTTTTCACTCTTTGGCGGACCAACCCAACAATCATGGGCTATGTGCCCCACTCGTCCAAAAGTAAAGCAGGTACGGGTCTCTGGCCTTAAAGTAGCCCCCGATGTTGCACCTGATGCAACCATAGAAGGAGCTTGTCCAAACGACTTGGTCATTTTGCCCCATTTCTTTTTGTAATACGAGTTCCCAGGTCGGGGCGCTTTGAATTCCAGCTTTATCACAGCCAAGGCACACTTCCCTTGCACGCTTTTCATGTCCTTCTCCAGCGCGCACGCAGTGTCAAGCAATGCCTGGAACCCTTAGTTCACTGAACTTGAAAGCAGGAATCGCAACTCGTCCCAAAATCCTTCATAGAGCCTGTTAGTTTTCTG